>BMAV01027377.1:0-49905 GCA_019973955.1 Trichonephila inaurata madagascariensis | reverse complement strand
TTTTTTATGACGTAGAATGCAAAAAAAATGGCAAAAAAAGGGGGGCTTGGGATCACTAATAAAAAAAAATCGAAATTTTCCTGAAAATGTTTAAAACTTATTTTATGTGGGGTTATTTGTAAAGTTTAATTTTTATTTTTAAAAATACAATCCAAAAAAAGAGGGTTTTAATATTTTAATCAATTTTCCACATTTTAAATGTTTTTTGTTTTATAGTGCCCCCCCAATCCCCATTGATCCTCATGTTGTGGACCGCATGAAACAGTTATATGTTTGCGGCCCGGGGGAAAAAAAAGGGGTTGAGTATTCCTGATCTAGATTGATCAGAGAAACGTTCATTATGCTCAATTCAGTGCAATCATGCAACTGGATGATTTACATAATGACATAACGGAAGACGAACATGACAAACTTTTTTCATGTTACCCAATAATGAAAATTCAAAAGGTATATTATTTTTTTTAAATAAACATTACTTTCAAGTATATACATGTAGAAAAATATTTTTTTTATATCCTTATCTTTTCTTTATTTAAAAAGTTATCATTTTTTAATTTGCGTTAACTTGCACTCGTAAATTTCGATCTTATTTTTTATTTTAAAATTGCGCGTTATACGCCAGAATATAAGGTAGGTAAAACGTAAGAAATGCAGAATTCTTTCTCTAAACAAAAATTTAGACCCATAAACTCGTTAGAAGGGTTCCAGTGGGGGTGAGATATAAAATTAGAATTTGTAGTAAAGTGTTAAAACGGCGTCTTGGCCTATCGAGGTGTTGCGGCGTATGTACGATGTTGGGGACTCTTCCTTACAGACCAGGACCCTTATCTGCCATTTGGGGTCTAGTGACTTGCACTCAAGAATTCAGAGGTCTCAGGGGTGTTAACTTTGTCCCGAGAGCTGAAAATATAGACAATTTTCAAATAGATATAAATTTTGAAATTAAAATTAAATAATTAGAATCTTTTGCACATTATTTATAAAGGAATGACATTTCAAAAGATGTAAGATGCTTAAAATATAACCATGATTAAGAAATTATAAACATGTGAAAAAATAAGAAAAATTTATGCTAGAAATATTGATAAGTCTTATACCCTGAGACAAAATTAACACTCCTGAGACCCCTTAAGAACACCACCATCGACCCATCATCAGTAACAGTGTAAAAAAGGAAATTGGTTATAATAATAGAAAATCCTGGCATCCTAATACATCGATGTATCCTGAATGAGAAACCTTTTACTTTCATCTAATCAATTGTTTCTATCTTATTTTCTGAAATATAATGAGGGCGAAGACAAATAATAATACATGATAAGAAGAAACTGTAAATCATTTTTTTCTTAAAACTTAGAAATAACTGTAAATAAAACGAAAAAAGTAAGTAAGAGTCATAGCTTAAGAAATCATATCTTTATTCATGTAACAACACAAAAAAGTATATTAACTGAATGTGATTTTGTCAGATATATAAGGATTACTACATAGTGCCTAAATCTAACTATTATGTTCCCGTTCAGTGTGCTGTATTTTCATCAGTTCATTATCTTTTCAAAAACATTTATCGTGATTTTGTGAAAATAAAATTATCATACTTTGTTAAATAAGAAAACGACGTTTTTTTAAAACAAAGTAATTTTATAAAATTGATAAAAAGATTATCAAGGTTCAGAATAAGATTGATTTTGAAATGAACCAATAGGGGTGTAAAAACACGAAAAGAAAAGGAAAATTGAAATTACGCTGGAAGGACAGAAATAAAAAAAAATGCTATTAGGAAAATCGGGCAAGTATTTGAGTAAAAAAAGTGTAATTAACCACAAACTACCTAAACCAAACCTGATTCTAGCCAGAGTACAACAATTAGATAATGAAATCCTATTTTTTTTGATTTATTGAAAAAATTGACATTTTTTTGCCTTATATAACACAGATCATATGGGTTCAACTAATTCAATTCATAAGTAGAAGAAACATCTCATATATTAAGCAATATTGAATACAATGGTGATGTATATAAGGGATTTATCTTATGGAAGAATTCAAATACGAGGAAAGAAATCTGAATTATTTTTCCTTATTTATTTTTACCAAAGAACTCAAAGAAAGAATATCAATTTATTGAACAAGCTGGAGAAAATTGTGCTCTCTTTTTTCCCCAAAGAAAAGTAAAACGAAAGAAAAATATTTTTTCTTCGAATTTATAAGTTCTATGTTTTCCTTTCCGGGGTACCAAGAGACATCACATGTAACTTTTTTAGACTGTAAGTAAAAAAATTAAATTATTTCTATTTGAGTCTCAATTGAAGCCAATATTGAGAGGTAAGAAAATTGGAATTCAAAATTACTAGGTCAATAGTTCGTGTAGCTGTGTATAGAATGATGTACATTCACCAATAAAGTTAGCCTACTAATTAAACAAAAAAATAAAGCTCGACATTTTGATACTTTAACAAAAGTTGTAACGGCTTCTCTCTCCCCACTTTTACTTATCCTCTGGAAGGAATATTTCTAATAAATTTTTTGATTTGAGAACCCCTTTCTGTAAAGAAACCATTTTTTTGCAAAGCAGAAATACTATTTAAAGTTAAGTGGATTGAGAGTTCGAAGAAAGAAAGATAGCAATTGGACGTAATGACGTAGGGTTAAATGTATGCATTGCATGGGCATGTATTTGAATTCTTAGTGTACGCAGGAAAAGAGGTTTAGGATCCTTATGACTCGTTTAAGGAATCAAGCTGAGTATCTACATTTGATTAAGTGTATCTTTTCTCATAATATTTAGAGAAGGATAAAACTGCATCGGTCTCCATTACCTTTACGTAAAAATTCTAGCCTTTAGCCGCGATGAATTTGGCGGGACTTGAACCGTCTTCGTCAGGCAGGTGGCATTAGTCATACACACAAAAGTTGATAGTAATTGAAAGGCTAAATTGACTGTTGCAGCCTAGTTGTGGTCACAAACTCGGGTCGTAGGTTCTTCCGAGTCCTGGTGTCACTGATATCCCGCCTTGTAGAGGGGGTGGATGCTCGTTGAATCAGTCTAGGGGAAATGTTCTCCCATTGGTGTTGTAACGTCGTCGGTAGTTCGTACACAAAAATTATTTACAGCCTCATTTTAAAAAAATTTAAATAGAATTTAATAGCTTCAAAAATATTCATTAAGCCGGGCCAAACCGGGCAGACAGTCTTTTTCCCTCGAGGTCAATCCTTATTCCGCCAGGCATAGTAATCCCTTTCTTTTCCGGGCTCCAGTTTACTCCATGCTCCTATCTCTCTAAGTTTCTTTCTCTCTCCGTTCGTTCAAGTCGCTTCAGGTTTACTCTTCTCCAGTTTTCTCTCCGTCCGTTTCCTTCTCCGTCCTCCGTTTTTCCCGAAATTCACCCCTTTTTAAACACCAGGGCAGGTCCACCACGCCTCGTTTTCCTCATTAGCGAGTCAAAAAGGTCTGCCCTCGTCTTCCTCATTGGCAGGTCAAAGAAAAAGGTCTGCCCTCGTCCCAGGTCACTTTCGTCTCTCCCCACATTTGCGCGCCCGGCCAACACAAACACATTCCTCATCCGTCTGGAATCAAAGGGCGCCATAACTCTCATCCATTCATCTACACCTGGGCCTCACAGCCCCCACTCTCAATGCATCGACTTGCATACAGGAAGCGCCTATTCAAGAACTTTCATAAAGGAATGCCTGTTGACACCGGTATTCTTTAGCCGTGCAAATTCAGACCAGATGTCTGCGCTTGTCGAGGAGCCAGACAACAAACAATGACCCCATGGCCACCTGCACTTGTCATCCAACATGTTTTGGGGATGAATGGATAGGAGTGATTTCAGATGAATTGACAGGGGTGGGGTTCATCAATCGAAGACGCGTTACAGTGTGGTAGTTAGGAGGCGGGGGGTCATCCTTGTCCTTGACCGAGGGGCTACCAAAATTACGAGGTTCGTCATAGAGGTGCAGCAAAAAACTCGGACAAATTTCTTGCCTCCTAGAATAGTTAACGAATTTCCCTTTAATTGGTGGTTTCATGTTTCTTTATCTAACACTTTAATAATAAAATATTTTTAAATATATTTCTTAGTTTTTACTTTGATTTACGTGTTTTAGATAATGTCGAGCAAAAGGTCCGCTATTTTAGAGTTGTTTCAGCAAGGAAAACGACAGTTCGATTTGCGATAGATGTACCTCGGCCTATTTAATTAATCTGGTAATCTGCTATTTCAAGAGCTTAGCCGTGATGGTCGACGTGGGAAGTAGGCGAAAACGCACTGTAAACACTCAAAAGGAATCGTAAAGCCATCGAAACGAGTCTAGAGAAATCCTGTTGGTCCATGAGACAGATAGCTCGTGACGTAGAATGAGGACAGATCGGTGAGGCGAATAGCAAAGGCAGGAGCTTGGACTGAAGAGCACAAGTTGCGAAAGTTTGCTTCTCGCACGAAAAAAACAAACTCAGTACGGATCGGAAGATGCCGAAAACTGTTGCAAAACACCTTTGGTTTTTGTGGAAGAGATGTTAAAATCAATCAAAAGAAGAGTGTACCAGAGGAGGACATTTATTGAAGATGTTGTACCAGTAGCGCACACGGGAATTTTTCAAGGGGTCCGGGAGTTTGAAAGTTCGCCATTCTTGTATCATGCTATTTTTGATTTTGTCGATTTTCAGGAACAAAAACACAGTAAAAACTAATTATTGAATAAATAATTAGCATTAAATTAATAAAATTAATCATTAATAACAAATATTTAGTGAAATTTTATGTATTATATACTTAAATTATAACCAATCGGAACAAAATCAGGGAAAACTGGATCGAGGCCCCATGTGTGTGCCATTGTGTTGTACTTATGTGGGACCAAACGCATTTCGGAAATGCAAATTGGATGCTTCAACAAGACTCTGCACCAGTTTGCAAGGCCAAAAAGACACAAGAGTTGTGCAAGGCGAATTTTCCAAACATGATATCATCTGAAGAATGGCCACCCTACTCGCCGGCTCTCAATACCATGGATTACAGTATATGGTCCATTTTAGAGTCTAGGGTCTGTGCACTAAACCGCAGAAAACTTTGGACTCTCTTCTGCGGGAATGGGGTATATTAAAGGTAAAAGACTTGAGGTCCATTGTTGAAAATTTCTGCAAGCGTTTGCTCCTCTGCATTGCTGCAAACGGCGGTCACTTTGAAACCAATTAAATTTATTTATTCGTACATGTGTACTCTTATTCTTATTTGTCATATTTTTTTAATTTCTTAATTTTTTTTATAAAGTTATGTAAACAATTGTTTATCCGGGTTTTTTTGCCGCACCCTTAGTGTGACGTTAATGTAACTCTTTCGATAGGAAATCATTTTTTGTTTTTTAATGATGGCTCTTTATTCCACCAACATTTACACCAATATGAGCGGAAGCTCTCTACGAAGTAAAAATATATAGTTAATTAAAAATGACACAATTAAAAATAATCTAAAACATTAACAATGTGCAATTGGATTCGAACTATATAAAAATTTTACAAGATATGCAACAAGAAAAATCAAAGTATGATAAAAACTGGTTATTAAAAATTGAATTAGATTCATTTTGAAAAAATTTAATCAGTTGGGAAATAGAAAGAGAGAGTGTAAGCTTAGAATTAGATAAAAGCATTGCAAAGGATTTTTTAAATTAAAAATATTACTCATAAGAATTCTGATTGTAAGTAAAAAGTATCATGGAATAATAAACTGAAAAATAAGTAAAATGATTTTTACTAATTGCTCCCCAGTTAATTAATCCTTTTCATAGTTTTTAAGAAGCTGTTTAATTAAGTTTTAATCTAAATGACTTTTTTACTTATACGACTATTTATGACATCCTCAAAAGACCACATTTTATACAAATATGCTAATTTTCCTGCTGAACTTTAAAAAAAAGAAGAAAAAGAAATTTGACAGCATTTAGAAGACATGAATTTGTATTTTCAATCTGGATGTCTCTAATTGCTTTTGCAAAAAATAGGATAATTTCACTCAAAACAATTATTTAGATAAACGATCTTTTTAGCTCCAGTTGATTATTCCTTCAAATAAAGGACATTTTCAATGAATATTAATTCTAAAAGAATCTTTCAATTGAAGTAGATCCAATTGTGTTTTTAAATTTATCAATTCATCACAATTTAAAAATTTTCATCATACTTGAGAAAATCTCCGGAAAAGATTTATTTCTCAGTGATATCTTGACAGGTTGCCATGATGCTACTAAATTAAAGAGATAGGTTTCGTATGTATTTTAGTATTATAGAAAAGTCCAAGTTTGCGTCGTTATCATTTTTAAATAGATGCCAAATTTGAAAACTGACATAGATTTTTATTTTTAATTCGAGAATCAATTGAAAGAAAGTAATCGTTGCTACATTTTGACATTTTAAATTCAACATTTTTCTAATTTTTCATATGAAAATAATTTTATTAATAAAGGTGGAATGAAATAATTTTCAAAAATATGCAAGTAGTTGTAGTTTTAGTAAATATATTGTACTTTTATAAAAAATTAAAGTTTTATTAACGTTTGTTATGATACATTATTATTGTTTTAAGAGTCTTATTGATGAAATTATCTAAGCCTTTATAAGTAAAAACATTGGGAATAAAAAGATATGTAAATGGTAGAAAATTATTCGGATATTTTTTTAGATAATTTATTAATTCCTTATTTAAAATTAAGACATAGCCAGAGAAAATAGAAAGTAGAAGATTTTTTTATTTTTATTGAAATATACTGGGTTATCAGGAATGAATGACCCGATTACAAAATTCAGTAATTCCCAGATGAATAAAAAGAAAATGTTAATCAACATGCCATTATAAGATACAATATGAAATTTTTAGTTAGTAACACTGTTTTTGTCCAATGGGTGACAGCAATGTTGCAATCAAAATGTTTTTTAAATTGTGGAAATGGCTAAGCAGCGGGAGAAGGCGTTTTGTGTGCTCTCGTTTGCAAAAAGTCTGTCAGTACTCACAGTTCAGCGTGGATATCGGAGAAAGTAACATAGAAATGCACCGACATCTAAATGTATAAGACAGCGTTTCTCAAACTGGGAGGCGCGAATATATTGAAAAGGCGAAAACAAAAGATTATTTTCAAAAAAAAATATTAATTTACTGAAAGTAACCAAACAAAACATATTCTGACATAATAAAAGTAAAAATACACATTTACCTGATATATTACACTTATAAATGTATTGAATTAGCAGTGTATTTTATAATTAATTTAACTATACTAAGTTAAGAACAGGTTACCAGTGACAGCATGGGTTTTTGTCATATCTAAAATTATATACAAAAATTAACATTTCTCTTGATAACTTGTACAGTTTGTAATTAATCCCTTAACTGCCAATTAAAAGTTACGCAATTTGCTCCCCAATGCCACCGTCTAACACATAGGCGAGCGTATGTGGTGTCTTGGGCTGAGAAGAGGGCGGTAGAAGTAATAAATAAGCAAATCCTCTGAAATACGTAGTAAATCCGTCACCAAACACTGTCAAAGGTCCTTTTATTTATTGCATTCCGAAGCCTTCGGAATAATTTTATGCGTAACAGTGCATAGAACAGCTTCAGAAATACGTATATATACGTTCTGGACAATTAACGTGCTGACTGAGAGAACGCGTTTTATACACCGATGGCACTTAAAGGTTAAAGTCGTATTGTAGGTTTAGGGTTAAAGAGTATATTATTATTAGATTCAATAAATTGTTATTATGGAGGCGGGGTTAAGGAGGCCGCGGCGAAAACTAAGATGAATATTGAGTCGCAAACATTTGAAAGTTTGAAGCTTGCCTGGTATAAGTAGATGGTATATCAGTTCAGGAATTGGATGCCTGTGTTGGGCAAAGTCAGGGGCGACCAGGTTGTACGCCAGAGAGAACCATGAAAGGATGCGAAAACTTTAATACGCTGTCAAAGTAATCGATGGTTCGTGCTAGGCGTGAACTTGTGTTACCTCAGTCTACCATACAGATTGTGTTGAAAAATTGCATTTTAAGCAGCATACACAAATTGAAAAAAACCTTGCAAGCTTTGAACTATAGTGATGAGTTGCAACGTCTGAATTACTGCCTTTACATGGATGAGCTATTCAAAACGATCATTTTCAAAACTCGTATTTTACTTTATATCAAAAACACATTACGTATGGAAAAATAATATCTTATAAATATATATGCAGTCAGACACTCTATATGACGAACCTCTATATTGCGAATTTTCTATATAGCGAACTTTTCTGGAACCTTGCACATTTCACGATTTTCTTCGTAAAATAACTTACTCTCTATAGCGAAGTGCATTTTTCTATATAACGAACTTCTTCTTTTGTGATTCAATTTTTGTTCAACCTTTTTTTAAAGTATTTCTGAAAAAATTTCAAGTTACTCTCTCTTTAATACACTTTATGGTGATCATAAATTTTGAACTGGTTTTATTTGTTCCGAACTCGCCGAGAGCAATAGAGTTCTGGACTTTTTATCCAAGAAGTGCAACCTTTAACCCCCATTGCCTAGTTCACTAGAAACATCTTCGATATCCTCTTTCACCCTCAGTGGAGTTGTCCTGTGTCCCCATGCTCTAATTATAAAATGATGATGTATGTTTTAATATTACTTGTATGCTTTAAATTATAAAAATGTCATAAAATTCATTAATTTTAGTATAAATTTATTTTTCTTAATATTGAAAATATAGTAAATTCTTCGACATTATTTTTCTTGTTTTTCTTGCAGTTTTCATTCTTTCTTTTTCTCTCTTTTTTTTTTTGATGGGTAAGATATATAAAATAAACGCCATATTTAATTTTTAAAAGGTTGTCAATAATTGCTGTTTTTAATATATGAGTGTTTATGAATTTAAAATTTGTTTTATGTGGTTTTATAAAGTGTAGTAAAAAGATGAACTCTGTATAACTTAGATTTTCCATATAACAAACCTTTTCAAGGGATTTAACGTCATATAGAGGTCCGACTGTATAATGTATATCTTGTCGTTATAAAGATACAATATGAAATATTGTATCTTTATAATAAATAAATGTAATTATCATTTTCTGCTTATTCATTTTAGGAATTATTAAATTTTGTAATCCGGTCATCCATTCCTAATAACCCTGTATTTTTAGAAAGGAAATAGAGATTTATTAAATGGAATTGTTGAAAAATAAATGATAGAAATATTATTGAATAAAAAGGGTGAAAAAACAACAACAATATCTATATTTTTAAATAACTGAAGAAACTAAAACGAAAAATATTTACAAAGCAGTCAACATAAGAGAACTTTTAATAAAATCCGCCGTTAATTGTGCGTAAATACTCCCTTAAACTGAATGGAATTGTACAGTCCAAATCCCATCATTTCCTTTTTTGAATGATAAAATTTGGACTGCATTTGATGCAATAATTATCCGAAATAGTAATAAAATTATATAAAGAATGTTAATAAACTTTCGGCCGTAAGAATTTTAGTTAAAATATAGTCAAATGATCGGTTTCACAATTAGGATTCACTGTCAATTATACGTTATCGACAATGTATTTAATGTATTCATGAGATGGCAGAATTACTGAAATGGAAAAAAAGGCAATAATCACATAAGACAGAGTCAAGGAGCACAAGGCAGTACGTAATAAATAATCACAACTTCATCACACAACTTTAAGTATCATCATTTACATTGAAACACGATTTTATTTCCTTTCAATAAATTTATCTTCTGTTTGTTTTTATATTGCCACACAATATATTAATAATTATGACCTCTATAATTGCATAACATTATCGTGTAATCATATATATATTATTAAAATAAATATAATTTTCTCTTTAACTTTTTTCTCCGTTTATCAAATATGAAATTTAAAAATAAAGTTAAAGGAGCTAAATTTGATTTTTATGTAAAAGAAATATGATTTTTCAAGGAATTTACTTCAGTTTTTTATTTTGTTTTATTTAAGTTGAGTGTTCTGATGTATTTATTTTTAATCTTTTAATGTTAATGCAATTTGTTTCGTCTTCAGATATTATTAATTTTTCCTAACTGGTTTTTATTTATTTTTGTTCAAATGTCACGAATATTTTTAAATATTGTTAAAAATAATTAAAGTAATTATATATCATCCATTACTAAAATAAATGTTTGTTTTGTTACAGTTTTATGGAATTATCTTTTTTTACACACTTGAATATAAGATTTCTTCTTTTCTACTAATGTTATTATATTTTGAAACTACTGATTTTAGAAGAAAAATTTTTGCGATTTTTTTACATACAAACATGATTTAATGTTTATAATCTTAAATGCAATGTGCATATTGGATAAATTTATTACTAATTTTAAATTAACAGAATTAATTTTAAAATGCTTATCTTACAAAATAATTGAATGTCTAAGTGATTTATGCAGATTTTATATATATATATATATATATATATATATATATATATATATAGCAGCTAAATTATCAAGTAAATTCAAAGCATATTTTAAAACTTATTTTCAGTTATTGAATGTTGTATAATATATTCATATCATGTCAAAACGTGCAAATATTGTGATTAAAATTTGATTATTAAATTATTTTAGAATTTTTGTTACAAATTATTAAAAAAAAAAGAACAGATAATGTATATAAAATTTTGTTACCAATAAACAACAATAACTGTTTTCACTAACGTTAAAAAGAGAATTTGGGAAATTATTATTTAACGCGTAACATATTTCGAATGGTGTAAAACTAATTAAAAAAGAGCTCTAGGCATTGCATAAATAAATTAACAGGCTTATAGCGAGTAAAACCAATTATTCAGAGGGTAACATCTGAAAGCATAAAAATGTAACTTAAGTTTTACATGAAGATGAAACAAACTGTTTGTATTTCATAGTACGAGCTACATGATACATCATTTGATTTATATACTTCATAATTTTTTTAAAGGGAAAAGTAGGTAGTTGAGGGAAAAAAAAATAGCTACACTAGATTTAAAATCATCTCACCTTAAAATTTTCCCTTTACTTTTTTTTCATAGATTTTAGCGGAAGAAAAAACGAAAGGGAATTTTCTAATCCATGCATGCTTTTTATTAATTTATAAGATACCATTTGTGTTAAAGCGTGCTTTGCTTTGTGCGCTATTTAGATCGTATTTTTTTATTTTAGCGAAACTTAGATGTTAGTCTCCCAAAAGTAAAAAAAAATAGCCACTTATAAAACGTTGATAATTTTGAAAAAAAATTTTTTTCCAATTCATATTTCCTGTGTTAGAGTTGCAAAGTGTTGTTTTTCCCCTTGAAAAAGAAAACCGGAAGTTCCTCTGATCATCATTTGCCAGTTCATTATAAAAAAACTGAAAACAAACTTTAAATTCCAGGAACCAGGAAGAAGAAGAAATTTTCCTACAAATCGCCAGGAATTGTGCGATTCACGGAGTTCTGGGAAGAAAAGGAAAAGAAAATCAAAACCATATTTGATATTAGAAATTTTTTTTTTAAGCAATTTGATTTGTTCAACTTTTTCAAACGAAATTTTATCAAATTTAAACGTAGAGCTACGTTGAGTTTTATGCTTGGATGAGTAAAAACCACAGAAAACAGACGGCATTTGAACAAACTTAAAACCTTTTATTTTAATGAAAGTAAATCTCTTCATTTAATAAAGTTAATAACTAATGGGTCTTTTTCAGCAGAGAGAAAATGGTGTTAATTCAGTAAAGACTAAACTAAAAGAATCACAATTGAAAAGCACATAGTTTAGTGTTTTTCTGATGGTGTTAGCATGATGGTTAATTTTGGAAAAATAACAAGTTGTATGTATCACTTATATTATGCACCCGCAATATACATGGCCATGCGACATATTCCTTATAAAAAAAGAACAGATATGGAAAAAGGCACAGCAAATATAGTGTATGAAGAAGTAGACATTGCTGAATGTGGGGTGCTAATTGAAGACATAGATAAAGTGTTAGATTTAGAATTTGAAAGCGACATAGCATTAGATGTTACCCCTTTCATATTATTTAGGTAGCAAAAAATTTCTTGACTAATATACATGAAACAATAAAAACGATAAATGTTATTGTCACCTCACAAGAATATTTTACAGAAATTATGTTAATGCAGAGTTTGGATGAGAGAAAAGATGATTTGCTTAGACACCGAACCACGCTAAAACTGTTTGTTAACAATGCTTCGGAGTATGCTAGAGATAAAATCTGTAATTGCAAAACCATTAGTTTATATTAAGGAATAACAAATTTTGGCTTATGTAGATGTTGAAATTGACTACATTAATAGCAGACTTCAAGTCGGTTGACCTACGTAGTTGAAACGCGACTTTAATTGCAGAAGGAGTATTTGTTATCACTATTGGAGATTTAAAATAATAAAACTAAGAATTTGCAAATATGAAATGTTCTTTGATAATGATAATTAGTTGTGTGTTACTCACAATGTTAATTTAGTTTTGTGCAATATATAAATCGTGGGAGAAAGCGTGCTGATGTATATTTACTGATTTTATTCACTTTTATCAAATAAAAAACTCTGGTTCAACAAAATAAAGCAATTGTGTCAAAGATTTTCTTGTGTGGAAGACGAATCCCTGTCCAACTCTTCGGATTCAAATAAGAGCACGGAAACATTTGTTGAAACAAAGAACGCGGAAACAACACTTAAACGTCGGACGAAAAATAAGAAAAGGAAAATAAATAAATAAATAAATAAAACCTAATCTACTGAAAGGTAAAGGCCCAACGTTGTTCATCTAGCGAGATTTCTAGTTTGAGCGAGATTAGCAAGAATTGAGTTACTTGACCCAAAATAAAACCGAAAATCAAATATTATAAACCTGGTTGAGGATTTGAAAGCAGTATTTACAATATTAGCTGAAGCTGAGAGGGCACTTTCTGCTGCAATTTATTATTTTAAATTCTAAGAGTATTTATTATTATTATATATATATTAGTATATAAATGTTGGTTTAGCATATACAAAAGGGTGATTCTAAGCTACTGGAAACGTTAGAGACTTCCCCCTCATACTTGGAGGCGATTTTAATATTGCTTTCGATAAAGATTAAAGATTGAGATTAGTACAATTTTTAAAAATAGAGCTTTATTTGTGTGTGGATTTTGTTTCTGGTATAGCACTATGAATAACTAGGTATGGTACAACCTTTGATGCGATGTTTTCCCGAGTCGTAAATCTCGTATCTACCGAAGTTCACGAATCATACTTTAGTTTCCAGAAACCTCTTGTCGCAGTGATTAATAATGGATATAGAGTATTAATGTGACTAATACTCAAAGTGATATTAATAGTGAAGTAAATCAACCTTCTTAACAATGTACTCATATACTATGAATAACATATATTTATGTAACGTAATTGATGTATATATTATATATATATACACTCACTTCCAAAAGTTAAGCAGGAGAGGAAAATGATAATTTCCGGAAGCCAATCAGAATTGAAAGAGGATGCAATTCACTGCAGAGGTAGATGGAAGTATGCAAATATGTTAGGTAACAGCCAATCGTGCTTTCATGTCAAGAAATATGCAAAAAGGGCAGTCTTATAAGAAGCCAGCTTTATGAAGGATTACAGAAGTTGATTGTAAGTGCTGATAGAAGGTGTTTAAAACTTTTCTACAATTTGTTTTTAAGACATACGTGTTTCTATGACTTACAGAAAACGAATGGAAGATTCTGAGCGCTGGCGAGCTGTAAGGCGCATTGAAGCAGGACAGTCGATCAAAGATGTTTATCTTTTCTTCGGCGTTCATCATTCTGTAATTTCACGTTTATGGAAACAATTCCAAACCAACACAGATAGTTGTCCGAAAGCCCGTAGGCAGTCGCCCAAGGGTTACAACCCCAACGGAAGATCGATATATTGCTATTGTAGTCAAGCGGAATCGCAGAGCGATCTCCACACGTGTGACATCTATGGTTACAGCCTCCATTGGTAAGGCTATATCTGCAGCTACTGTATGCTGAAGATTACATATGAATGAATTGTATGCCCGGGTACCTCGAGTTTGTGTTCCTTTATCTATACAACCAAGAGGGGGCACGATTAAAGTGGTGCCGGGAACATGGCAATTGGACTGTGTCTGACTGGGCTATGTCACGTTTACTGATGAGTCAAGATTTGCTCTGGAACCAAATGACAAGCGTATAAGGATATGGCGTAAACAAGAAACACGCAATCAGCCCCAAAAATCACCGAAAATCACGCATTCTGAGGCGGAAGCATGGTGTGGGCAGGGATTTCATTAGGATACCGCACCGACCTGCACATCTTTAAATGGTGTTCTGTGACGGCAATCCGGTATCGAGATGAAGTCCTAGAACCCATTGTGAGATTGTACGCTGCAGCAGTGGGCCCTACTTTTGTTTTAATGGACGATAACGCAAGTCCCCATAGAGCTGACATCGTCGATGACTACCTGGACAGTGAAGGGATTGCGCGTATGGCGGGCAGATATTCGCTCGACCTTAATCCCATCGAAAATCTTTGGGAAGCTCTCGGCCGTGCTGTATCTTCATTTCCCACCTCCAGCCACTCTTATTGAGCTGAAACTGCTCTACAAAGAGGAATGGCGATTGCTTAATTCTGCGGTGGTTGACCACCAATTGAAAGTATGGTCAAAAGGGTTTACAATTTGCATACAGATGAGGGAGGCCCCAAAAACCCTATTAATGTCCTTTTTTTCATTTCATGCTGTTTTTTCATTTTATACAAAATTTTGTTTAAGTCTCCAGTATGATATTATTGGATAACTTACTTTAATATTGTTTCATTTCTGATTTTCTTCTATATTTCATTTCTGCTCTTTAACCCCAAAATTTTTGTGTCAACAAAGCAGTTTTTTTTTTTTTATTTTACATCTTCGGTTAATTTTTAAGGAGTGTATATATATATATTATTTTACCGAATCAATATGAAACATGTGAATATAACATAGAAAATACATGTACTCTTTCAGTATTATATGAGATGCGTTTATTTACCCTTTTTGCCTACTATATAATCAAAAACAAGCGTACTTAAGGAGTAAACTGCTGTTCTGCGTCGAAGCCGAAGCCATACAGCTTTTTTTAAATCTATTTTTTACGTAACTTATGAATATATTCCCATAGAAAATGATTTTTTAAAATTAAAAACAAAAAAATCATGCTTTAAGGGAAACATGACTTCCATAAAATGTATTTCTTTTAAAATCATTGAAACAATTTTAATGAATAAATATCAATGCAAAAAAGAAAGTTTATACTAAAAATAAAATTTGGGGAAAATTTTTTATTTCTGTTTTTGCAAATATAATAGTCATTGCACCCATTTAAAGTACCTTATTATTAGATTTTGAATAGTATATTAAAAAACGTTTTTTTTTGAATTTTTTTTCCCTAAATGATTTTTTTTAAAATTCGGGATGTATTTTTTTAAAAAGAAACATAAAATAAAATAATTTTCGTTAGAAATTTATAAAATAAATAATATATACAAAGAATTTTATTCTATTTCTATTGAAGAAACCCTTGAAAATAAATTGAACTATTTTTTCATTGAATCATTTTACCCCGCCCTAATTTGAAATTAAAATATCTCATAAATATATCTTTATATATTGGGTTTCCAAAACGTAATATTATTAAATCTATCATTGATTTTAAACACGGATTTAAATTTTTAGGGGCTTATGATATTTTTTTAGAATGAGATGGAAATTATCCAATTTAAAAATAAGACTCTTCAAGAGAAAAATTAAAAAAAAAAGCTTTGAAAAAACCATTTTAAATGATTACGAAAAAACTATAATTGCATCGATCGAAAATATTTTTTCCCTGAAGAATACATAAAAAAATTCAACGAGAAGAGCAATATTTACTTTTTTGCCCCATTATTATAAATTAATGGACATTTTAAAAGGAAAAAATTTTGTTTAATGTATTTAAGAAGATTAATCGTTCCTTAACTTTTTTATTATGTTCAAATTTTGGGCTCTCAAAAAAAATTTTTTAACCAAATTTATTATTATTATTACTTTAAAAAAGAGACTGATACCAAATTTAAAGATTGAGCCATTTATGTATATATTAAAATCGTATAACACGAAATTGAAGAGACTGAAATACTTTTTCGAGTTAAAAGAATTTCATGTTAAAGGATATTACAAAAAAAACGCATATATCAAAAAAATTTATTAGAGTTTATTTTATTTACATAGATATGTATATGTACATATATTTAATACACTGCTGGCCACCGTAAATGCAACACCCTGAAGGAAGTATGCAAATAACATGAAATCTACAACATGCATTAGCGGATGTGAGATATGCAAATGATTAGAATTTCAGCGGAAACACACATCACGCGCGCCTGTTGCGCCACCTCAACGCACTATTTAAGGCTTGGAGATTTTTGACGATTTCAAGTTCGGCAATTGTGTTTTTCTTGTGGATTTTTCAAAAAACGATCACTCGTAGAAAACAGCGATCAGCTTTTGATCAAGTATCCGATTTCGACAGAGAAAGGATAGTGGCCCACCGAGATTGTGGATTATCTTTCAGGAAAATTGGTAGTCGTGTTGGACGAAACCAAACAACTGTAATGAGGATATGTGACCGTTGGATGCAGGAGGGTACGACGGACTGACATGGTCGATTGCATTCACCTCAGTGAACCACTTCACGTGAGGACAGGCAAATTGTGCGCATGGCAGTGACGGATCACTCAGTTACATTACGAACCATATCACAGCACATTGAGTCTGTAACGCATCATTCAGTGTCTGCGCGTACCATTCGACACCGTTTACAGTAGAGTGGTCTGTCCGCAAGACGTCCATTGCTTGGTCTACCCTTGACGCAGAACCACAGATGTCTCCGCCACCAATGATGCGATGAAAGAAGGATGTGGGTGGCAGAATGGAATGAATTTGTCTTTACTGACGAGTCACGCATCTGTCTGCAACACCACGATGGTCGGATTCGAGTTTGGAGACACCGTGGAGAGAAGATGCTAAGCAGCAGCGCTATGCAACGCCACACTGGTCCTGCACCGGTTATTATGGTATGGGGCGGTATTGGATATCACTCTCGCACTCTCTAGCACGCATTGCCGGTACTTTAAACAGCCAGTGCTACATCTCCGAGGTGTTGGAGCCAGTTGTCTTTCTATATCTTCAGGGCTTGACCACAGCCATATTTTAAGAGGATAATGCGTGACCACCCATGGCACGCATTGTCCAAAGGTTCTTCGTTATTCACCAGACTGAATTGCTTCCCTGGCCGGCTCGCTCTCCGGATCTTTCGTCGATAGAAAACATGTGGTCCATAGTTGCCAAACGATTGACCCAGATTACACCCCAGCTGCCACACCAGATCCACTTTGGCAACGTGTGGAAGCTGCTTGGTCTGCTGTACCCCAAGAACACATCCAAAGTCTCTTTGAATCAATGCCGAGGCGTGTGGCAGCGGTGATCTCCAACAATGGCGGCTACTCTGGCTACTGATTCTGGCAGGGGCCAAACTTCATAGAAGTCTATAAATTTAATCATTTGATACTTGGTAAACATGTTATCTACAAAATAAATTTTGTTGTGCTACCTCTTGTCTTTCTTGGTGTTGCATTTACGATCGCCAGTAGTATAAAAACCAATGAAACAAAAATTCACAATAACTTAAAGAAACTTAGTACAAATTTTTAATTTTTTTGTAAAAAAAAAAACATTTATTGAGCTTTTGGAAAATAATCTGATATTTTTCTTTGCATTGTTTTTTTAGCATCAAGACAAATGACATGACAGGACATGAATAACAAAATGGACGTTGGATATCGTCCATTTTGTTATTCATTTCGCCGTTGGAATGTGCGTGTAAATAACAACGCATACTTTTCATGACGTTCTTCATTTTGGAGGATGTGGGAACAGGAGCTGCATTATTTATTTCATTTGGAACGTCGAAATCTGCATCAATCATATATTTTGAGCTTTGAACAAACTTCAAAACGTCTTTTTTTTTACCACAAACGGGGCTGAACTCACATTATCATCGTCTACCGCAATGAAGTCTTCCAATAATACAATAGGACAGTCCAATCCGGCTGGTGTTTTCCGTATTTTGTTCATTTCCATAGGGGAAATCTTTTCGTGTTAAGCAACTTTCGTTTCACGTAAAAAGAAAAAAAAAATGGATGAAAATTCATAGAAGTTTGTCGGGACCGTTGTATTATATCCTGTTAAACGATATTTTGTCTTTTGCGTTTTCACATTAAATGATTTCACACACACACAATGTATTTGATTACAACACTTTTACTATCATATTTGAAAACGACTTTCTGCAGTTTTATTTTAATGGTCTGTCACAGTATCTCTTCATGTTGACTGGGATAGAGATCTTGTTGATCGTTGAGGTTCCCGGAGGAATCCGAACGCAGTAGGGATAGAAAAGTCATCAAATCAGACACGAGAGGATAACAAATAGATATTCACAATAATTCACTTTTATTAATTTAAGCTTTAGAACTAAATATGGGATATGCAGACAAGACAAAATAAATAATAAGAATTGACGGGTACTTATTTAAAATGAGCTGTAACTTCTGAAACTCTCGCCAAAGAGAGAAAACCTCTAATATCTTCTATTAACTAAACGACTATAATTCCAAAAATTACAAGCGTGGCTATATTGTCCATAAAACAACAGCTATTCTCTGTCTTTTTGACTATTTATTTGCCATTTAGTAGTGAAGTTCATTTGCTGAGTGGAGTTGCTCTTGCTCCGACAATATTGCTGCATGGAAAAAAAAACCCGTGTTAGATGGGATAGACCACGTGGATAGTCCAATGTTTCAGGTCTCCCCTAAAAATTGCCAAATATTTTAAATGTATTGACAAATTCTATGACACCAAAATTCTCTCTATTTCGTATTTTTAGAAGCATCTTTTAAATAGGGTATCATTTTACATCAATTTCTGAATAAAATATGGATACTCTAGATTTTTTTATTGCAATTCATTGAATGAATAATTACTTCGAATTGTCGGATTAAGGTATCTGACTACGTTCGGAACCGTGATTTTAAAAAAGCCCATAAATTGATAGTTTCCATGATATTTAGTGTCTCTTAGATTATAATACGTGTATAAAATTTTTTTAAGGACATTTTGACAATAAAAAAGTATTTAAATACAATATTTCGGCAAAAAATTAACTTAGAATAACCTTTTTTTTCAAAATGTTCTCTTTTTATAAAAAATGCTTCTATTATAATAATATTTTGCTTGTATATAGCTCAGACTTCTGTACAGAGGTTCAGCTACGATTTTTGAAAAATTCACATTATTTTCAGAGTTACAACCATTTGAAATAATTATCGGCGTTTTTTTCTTAAAATTTCTCCCCTCTGTTGTGTGTAGTAAAATATGGATAAATCCACTTCTAGGTTATATATTTCAAATATTCTAGTTAAGTCTCTGTACAGATGTGTGAGCTATATACAGGCAAAATATTATTTTAATAGAAGTATTTTTCATAAAAGGAGAATGTTTTGAAAATGGGTCATTCCATGTTAATTTTTTGTCCAAATATTGTACTGAAATAATTTTTTATTGTTATAATATTTTTAAAACAACTTTTTATACGTTTTCCAATCTAAGTGGCACTAAATATCACAAACGTTATCCATTTAAACGCTTTTACAAAATCACGGTTTCGAAAGTAGTCGGATACCTTAAAGATATAGATTGTGCATGTGACTTTCTCAATAATTTACTACCTTTTCGCATTTAGAAGTTGCTCCTGTAACCGAGTGGTTATGAGCGTAATTTCGTAGCTATTATTGTATCTGACGAGTCAGGGGTGTCACCTAGACTCTCCATGAAGAAGATGTGTTCGTGATAAATCTATCGAGGCTCAAAGCCATTACGTTAACACGGAATATAAGTTTAGATAGTAGAATGATAACTGCTTAGGGATCACAGTCGATCACAGGGTCGATTTCCACAAAACCCTTTTTGTAGTGAATCTCCACTCCATGAAAGGAACCTGCGTATTAAATTTCAAGTCTGTAGATCTAATAGTTCTTGAGATATTGTGACGAGTGAGTGAGTCGCTTTTCTCCTTTATATATTCAGAAAACAATTCATAAATTGCACACATAACATATTGCTTGCTACACGAATTGGACAGTGGCAGACAGTGCCATAACATGGATCCAGTTCACTTGGAGATGGTTTTTGATGGCAATCTACTGTATTAATAGTTTCGAAATTTTAGTGAAGATGGCAGAAGGTTTCAAGATTAAGAAAGATGGAACATTCTTCCCGCGTTAGGGAAGAGGCTCGTTTTCAAGACATAAAAGAACAATCTAGAATTATCCGAAGCTTTCAACGTTCCCCGGACAATAATCAAAACGACGAGAAGCGTTGGGTTTTATCAGAAAATTAGATCGTTAAGTTCCTCACAAGGGAAAAAATAGTTAATTTTTTTCTCTGTGTTTTTTTGAAAAACACATGGCAACTCTCCAGTCTAGTTCAGAAAATTGCCTTTTTTTGTTTTCCCGGTACAAAGGTGAGTTATTCGTGAAATGTTTTGTGAGGAGACGTGTGTTACATATTTTAACGTAAATCGTATATTGGCTATCTGCGACCGATCTGTTTGCACTGATATCGAAATCAGAGTTTTATCCCAAGAATATTTTTGTTGAGTGTATGGTGGGATAAGTAATGAATAATTCGCTGGGAGGTTCGATCATATAGACTTCTTCTACTGTTTTCAGTTAGGTAGACTGTGTTCGATATTTTTACTATGATATGCTGTGTCATCAACCAACCCATTGTTATCCTCCATCATGATAATGCAACGTTTCTCAAACTGTGGAGCGCTCCCCCTAGGGGGTGTGATAACCCTACAAGGGGGGCGCGAATATATTGAAAAGTCGAAAACAAAAGGTTATTTTTTAAAACTATTAATTTATTGAAAAGAAGCAAAACAAAATACATTCTGACATAATAAAAAAATACACATTTACACTGATATAATAAATACACTTATAAATGTATCAGTACTGCAAATATATTTCATAATTAAATTAACAGTAGTAAGTTAAGAACAAGTTAAATAATTACTTGATTCTGTAGGAAAAAATTATGGGCATGTCACAAAATTATATACCAAATTTAATACTTATCTTGATAATTTGTGTCCGGTTTATAATTAAAGAGTCTTTTTGTAGCTTTATGTTAAAGTATATTATTATTGAACACAGTACATTGCTATTGTATGGAGGGGGGGGGCGATGAAAAATATGATTCAAAATTGGGTGGCAAGTACAGAAAGTTTGAGAAGCACTGTGATAATGCAAAACCTCATGTCGCTATCAACACTCATAAAAAATAATAAAGTTTGGTTGAGTATGGTTTTATCCTACCCTCCCTATTCTTTAAACTTGGTTCCTGCTGACTTTTACAAGTTTCGTAGGCTGAGCTAAGAAAAAACAATTTTTGATGATTTTAATGATGTGAAAGGTTTTATCATAAATTTCTTATTTCTAAATCTGGTTTTTGCCAACGGGGAATTCATTTCCTACCAGAAAGATCACAAGAAATCCTAGATAGTAAAAAAATGTGTACTTAACTTGTACATACATTTTATGCTCCTTGCCTCTTTTCCACTTCTTAATCGTTATGAAAAATGGGCAGAGCTTTTACACCTACCTAATTTTCCAGGACAAAAATTCTTTAATAAAGCATATTATTAAGATTTAATTTAGACGTAAATTTAATTTTAACCTAAATTAAAGAAACTAAATATTCGAGAATAAAACATTTTACGCCCAAAGATGTATAAGAAGCACCTTATATATTAAAACATACAATGTTTTAATACTAACACGCCATATTCAGAGGAAATATTAGGACAAAATAACTGTTTTTTTAAAATCGAATTATTATTTTAAATGATAACAAAAATTTAAATTTTTTAAATCTTGTGAACACCCTTGAATATGATTAAATTATTTTTAAAATTATACTTAATTTAACAAAACATATTTTTAAAAAAATTGAAAAAGCGAAAAAAAAAGCAATATGTCCAATTTTTTTGGGGGAGTTTATTACATTAAAAAAAAATCATTTATTTTCAGAAATTTGAGAATTTATTTTGAATTGTGCTTATTTATACTTTCCTAATGAAAATGAATAGGAATTGTAATTTTATCCTGAAAATAAAAAACTTGGTTAAACACGCTTTTTTGAAAATTTAATGCTTTTAAAAGTTTAAAAATAACATTTAGAAAAGCTCAAAATAGACTTATGCCAAAATTTTACTAATATGCTATCTCTTTCGCAATTTCGCGCAACGCTATTTAAATAAAGTGTTTTTGACACTAATTTGGTTTTATACTTATTGCTGGACATTAAATTATCACGAATTTAGACAAATAAATGAAACAGTTTTAAGCTTCGTTAATTATGAGGGGATTGCTTTTAAAAAATGTTTAAGCTCTGTCGCATTTTTGCATTGCGAATTTCAGTCTACGAGTATGTTTTTCATTCGTGTATTCACGAAAAATGTGTATAAATCATCACATATACTAATCTAACTGTTTAAACCGGTTTCAGTCGGATACGAATTGTTGTTAAGGATTGAAAAAGCATAAAAGTGTACGTTTTCAAACATGGTGGAACTTTCCCTTATACCCAATAATAAATTGTAACAATAAAGTGTGATTAAAAATACTATCATTCTTAATACTTCGGAACATTTCGAAGTGTTTTGTTATGTTAAGATTTTTTTTTTACACAGTAGCAACAGATTCAGTTTTAGAAGAGAGATTGAAATTCTTTATACTTAGAAGTTATCCCTAAAAAAATTGATGGTCATACATGTTTTTCCTTTACATAAATACATTTGCAATTAATTTAACCAGAAAAAATTTACCCTTTGCATACATTTCTACTATGAACATATTTTATAAGAAAATTAAGAATTAATCGCAAAAATGTTGTAAGATAAAATATTATTTTCGAAAAGTGAATATTTTAAAAAAGTACTCACGAAAGTTTTATTTTTCAAAACTTTTTTTTTTGGGTGAGTTTCTTTTTTATTCATTTCAATATTAAATGGGAAAGCAAACTTCTAAACACTATCAATATGCAACAAATTCAGAAATTTCTATAAGGATATTTAGTATTAATTAAAATTTCTTTTTTTTTCATAATCTAAATTAAATATCTGTTTTTGCCTCAAATAATAATTTCTTACAGTATTTATCAGCCTTTTTATGTCTTTAGGTTTAAGAAATCAATTTTGTTTTAAAGTATTCCAAAATTTTTCTTGAATTCGTTACATTACCATGATTTTTCTTTTGATTGGCTCACATTCTAAGGATTTAAAATAAGACAATGCTCTATATCATCTGAAGGTTGCTGTACATTGCATCTGAAGGAGCTGCTTACGCTCTTGTGAATTATTAGGCTAAGTAATTACAATTGAACCTAAGAAGATCAATATTTTTAGTTTAACCAACATAATACTCAGTAAAATGATAAAAATGTTTCTCTGTGCTCACAACAATAAATATTGAGACAAATGACCCAAAATTGAATTATCTTGATGTGTATTGCAATATTTCTTTGTTATATATTCTCTGTAGTTTTTTGTAGAAAGTACATTAAATACATTACGTTGCAATACGTGCCCTGAAAGAAGTAGAACATTGAATTTGTTTTGAAACGAATGATAGTATTTTGTTGCCGAGCATGATTAACTTTGAATGAATTTTACTTAATGAATTAGCTTCATTATTACGAAAGCTAAAATAACATCTATACACTTAAAAATTATGTTTAAAGTAAATTAATATTAACGAACAAAATTTACTGCATACGAATATAGATAATAAATTCTGTAAGCAACCGGCTAGGTGGCGTAGTTGGTTTGTCGTTGGGCTTCTATACCCAAGGTTGCGGGTTCGACCCCGGCTCGGTGGATTTTCCTTGATGCGAAAATTGACGGGGCCCTGCCGTATGATATACGGCATGAAAAGACCCTTTGAATTTCCCGTTTGCTTGGATGTTTGGCAAAATAAAATTTCCCTAATTACAATTTCGCATCGGAAGAGTTCAGATGCCTCCCTCTGGGGAAGAAACTGGTCGTCAAAATTATTTGCGGTAACTGGAGTTGCCTAAATGGTGCCGCAATAAAAAGTGATACCAGCTCCTAGGGAATATACTAGGTCTGCAAATATCAATACGCAGCCCCATTACAGAAAAAAAATTACAAGGTAAAATTTATGTATGTGATTGACCCTATTTATATACTAGTTTTTTTATATTAATAGGGAAACATAAGAACAGTGTAATTTAAAATAAAAAAAGTGAATTCTTTCAATATTATCAAGAAAATCGCACTTAAAGTGTATATTTAGTGTAATCCACTTTTCTTGTGTTTCTCCTGTTTCGAGACTTTATTGGTAAGGCGATAAATTAAGCAGTCTCTTAAACAAAAGTTCGATCAATTTTTTTGATAATTACGTTTAATAGAAATTTATTTTTACACATTAATATTTCAATGTTTCGTTTTGAACGTTTCTAATAATTATGCAAAATAAGAATATTTTGCCCTCACAATTTTTTCTTATTTATGTAATTTTAGATTACTAAATTTTTGTAATTAATAACTTGTGTAAAATTTGTATCTTTAAAAAATTTTTTTGTAATCATTACAGTTTTGTAAACAGAGTATTAGGAAGTTCCTTAAAAAGAAAATTATTAAAAGAAGAAATCAAAATACATATTTTAAGCTATTGCTATTTGTGAAAGTAAAAAAAAAACAAAAAAAAACAAACAAAAACCCAAACCAAAAAAAAAAACCCAAACCACCCAAACCCCAAAACCCAAAAAAACCCCCCCAAAAAAAAAATACACAAAAAAAAAACCCCAAATTTAAAAAAAAAAAAAAAAAAAAAAAAAAAAAAACCCCCCCCCCCCCCCCCCCCCCCCCCCCCCCCCCCCCCCCCCCCCAAACCCCCCCCCCCCCCCAATTTGATACATTAAAATATCTTTTTAAAATTTTTTTTTCCCGAAAAAAATGGAAATCTTTTTTTTAATTTTTTAATTTTTAAGAAATTTTTAAAACAAAAAAAAAAAACAAACAATCCCAGACAGAAAAAACATTGCTTAATTTTTTTTTACAGTAAAGGTCTTTACAATTGTTAAATTGTTTTTATTCCCGTTCTTCAATATTATTTTACCAAATGCAATTTTTTAAACCGGAATAATAAATAAACAAATTGGAGAAAAGTAATAAAATGGTAACAAAACAAGAACGAGTAATAAGAAATTCAATTCCATTCGCTAAAAACAATTAGAAAGAAAATGTTTGATTATCCAATCATAATCAATACTATTATATGTGTTCCACAGTAAAAAGACTTTAGTTACGTTATTTTTATCAACTGACTCTCATTCTGACTCTTACCTTAATCTATACGTATCTAAATCAAATTTGTTTCTCACTTTCACATATTAATAATTTAATGTAATCCAACTCCTGCATTTTAATCGATTAGGATAACATTTATGAATTCATGAAAGTTTTACAGAAGTATTTTATTACTTTTGTCGAATTAAGAAAGTATATAGAGATAATTCAAAATGAAAATTTACTTTTTAATTCTTTATAAAGTAAAGAAAGAAGTTTACCGATGAAAGCAAAATTAGTAATCGTGCTGGTTTTGCATTTGTAATTTTCAAAATTGTATTGAAATTGAACATAACAATTCAGTATTCATGTTGAATGGGCTGTTTTTATTGCCAAACTGTTAAGTTTCAACCATATTATTAAATGGATCATGCAGCATAAAGACGTTTCTAAATAACTAAAGTTAAGTATTTTGAATTTACTTTCTTAGAAACTCTACAGAATATTTCGTTTTGAAACATTGTTCTTGTGGAAATTCAAAAGAACCCTGAAATTCTTAAGAACACAAATATCCTAGTGTCTTTTACTTTCGTTTGGGGCCCTAATTAAGTTATTGGCAATGAAAGGGTGGATCTCTTTGGCTAATCCCACAACTTTGCATGGGATTGGAATTGACATCTTAGTTAATACACTGCTAAAAATTAAAGGAGGCAAAAAAGTGAAAATGTTGTTTTGGGATAGCCATGTATGGGCCTAAAATAGAAAATACAGATTAACAAAATGCAATATAGAAAAAAAAAGAAGTAAAAAACAATTGTATAAGAACTGTTTTTCTTTGGGATGGTATAAAGAACACGAAGAAGAAGAATTTGAGCTAGAAGAGAAAATGGGAAAAAATTTTGGGTTGAGTAAAGATAAAACGATTATTTACAAATGATATATGATGTTTAAATGGTGTGTGGTGCTCCCGAATTCCTAGCCTACCGCATACCCGAGATGGATCGATGTAACAATGAGACTTTGAAATTCCATTTTGATGAATGAATTCTGTCAAAAGTGGGGGCCTTTATTCAGCAACTTGTCGTCCGAGTGATCCCGAAACATGCTTGATCTAATTTTGATAGAGCATGACCCCCATACACTGTATTGTTTCAGTTGAAAACCCAAAACGAACAGTTTGATGTCTATAAAAACTGAAAAAAGGGAAAAAATTCAAATTCTGCACGTAAGGTACGACATGGTATTTTTGATCTCGTCTGATATATTTAGCCTTTGCATTCCAAAAAGATATCAAGTCAGTACGGCAAAGTTATTCCATCAATACCATAAAAAAAACTGCTGAATGGGGTCTTTCCTGGACGAATATGGGGGTTTTTCGAGTGCCTTTTCTCCCTTTTAAAAAACATGCTGGGTCACATGTAAATTGGGGGGAATTTCCGTAAACACCCTTTTGACCCAGTTACTACTTTTATTGCCCCGGTTTTAGCAGCCCACTTTTTTTGGCCACAGGGTTTCTTGCTGTCAACGAATACACACCACTCCTAAACAAAGAGCAACCATGAATTCATTTTGGGTTTGGAGAACCTTCGGCCTGTTGCCAAAAAAAACTTTTTGAATCAGTAAATTTTGACTGTTCTGTCTTGAGGAGCTTTTAAACAAGATATATTGGCCCAATTGTTTTTTATCACGTGGAAAATTGTTCTAACCAACGTCGAACATGCGATTATTGAAATTTCCCATTTTAAAATGGCCTTTGGGCCCCTCAAAAAAGGTCTTTTTTTTGCCCGATCCTGTTTCGATAAAACGCCGCCTGGATTCCATAGATGACGTCGTTTGATATTTTTGTAACTTTTTTAAAAAAGCAGCCGAATCTGTTTTTTTACGGGGCAAAAAAAAAAGCTTCCCAAATCCCTTTTTATTTTTTCCTTTTTTTTGGTTTTGACGTCAGAACGTTGTTTATAAAAGTTTTCTTTTTCTGTTTTCGTTTCACTTGAACATGGAGATCTGTTTTGGTTGTATGCGAAACAAAATTTTGGGTTTTTTCAGTTTAAACCATGTGCCCCCCCAATTTTTTTGAGCAGGGGAATTTTAATTTTTTTTAAAAAAAAAACCGGGAAAATATGTTGCCACTTTTTAACATTCGTTTCATCAATCCCAATCTTTTTCTGACAAAGAAATTTTTTCCGACCGTTCCGCAAAGGTTCAAATCTCAAAATCTTTAATTCATTTAATTCCTTTCTGGTCGCTAGTAAATTTAAAGTGTGCCTGAACAGATTTATCCGATGTACTTCTAATCTTTGTGATTACAGTGTTGGTGTGTGATAAAGTGTTGATAATCTTATCCTTTTTTGTTCAAAAATTAAATAAACATTAAGCTTAAAATCATCTGGCCTCCTAATAACTTTCGGTTTGTTTCAAGTACAGTTACATGCGCATTATTTTGTAACTTTATTGATCGATTTTGTAAATTTTTCTTTGCTCTGATTTTAAAATTATTATTTTAATTTTGTAACTTCTTTAATTTAGTTTCTTTGCTTAATTTTTTTTAATTTCTTAACCAAATTTTTTAATTTAATTTTTTGGGAATTAATTCTTAATTTGAAAACTTGTTTTATTCGTTAAGTTTTTTTGTTTTTGTAGCTTGATTTATTAACTTTTTGTTACTAATCTTTCATTTTATTTGTCTTATTTTGATTGTTTTGTAAGCCCGGTGTGATACTTGTGGTGCATGGAAATTATTTTATCTGAAAAAAAAACTTAACATAAAATGCTCCTATATCAAGGGTATAAGGAATTATGGAATGCTTCAATGATAATATCCAAAACGGAGAAAATTAATGCCTGATAAGTAAAAATTAGGATTTAAGGGGGCATGGTACGATTTAAGCAAAAATTTTTAATTTAAATTTTAAAAATTTTTATGGTTGCCCCCCATGTATGTTAAACAAAAATTAAAAAGATTTTTTACCAAAATTTCAAAAAGTTAGCATAATTTTTAAAAAAAACTTAAAAATTTTGGGTTTTAAAAAAGTTCCTCCTACAAAAAAGTTTTGTAATGCATGAAAATTTTATTTGGGGCGTCAAACATGTATAATAAAAGTTGGTAGGGTTTTTGGGTTTAAAGTGATTGGTATTCATATAATACTTTTTTGAAGTTTTTGAAAATTCAAAAATTGTATAAAATTCTGAGTTCAATTATTTTTAAAAATTTAAATATTGTTTTGATTAAAAAATGCTTTTTCAACTTTTTGTACATATACTATTAGCAACAGGTAAAAAACTTCAAAGCTTTAGGACTAAGAAAAATACCTTAACATTTTAAATGAAGAAAACTACTTATTTTATCTTTCCGAGATAAGTCAGTTTAAAATTTTGATTTGCTATAGAGATGTGAATAAAAATGAACGTGAAATCTATCAAAACTGCGTTTTTTAAGTTTAGAGTTTAAAATTTTGTGAGGTTATACAAAAAGTATATAAAAATAATTTAAGTTAAAAAATTAATTTGATTTTGAAGATTTTTCAATTGAATCGTACTGTGACCTCTTAGTGTAGAACGCTGTAGTTATTTTTATGATGTATATTTTTCTTCTGGAAAACTGTGAAAAAGTTATATTTATACTAAAAAAAATTAAAAAATTAACATATTTACTTCATCAAATATTTTTTTCTTTACTTAAATTAAATCTCTATTTCTTCTTCTGGGGTTTAAATTAAGTTATATAGTGTTATGTTTCCTTGAGTCCCCCAAAATGAATGATTTGTTTGACACACAATCCAATATCAAGGGGAACACAAAACTATTTGACGCGTAAGAATTTATTTCATGTGCTAATCAGTATTATTGTATTTTTTTTCTAAGTAGCTCTAATCAGCGTTACTACTCACTTTTTCTTTGTAGAAATATTTGAGAGTTATTCTCAATTTAGATACGGACTTATTTTTTCATTTATATATTTGTTAACAGAGTCTGATGTATTTAATTAAAAAACTAGTTATTAGTGGTCTTTAGGAAGAGAAAGATACATCACGGTCAAGAAAGAAAATGCATTTGAAATAATATTATGGTCTTTTTTAAACTTCTTACAGAGAATAGTAAAAGATTACTATATACATACACTCAAGAAAAATATTTAACAGGACACAATATGCATCTACAATCCCACAGTGTTTTCATATCTTTTAACTCCTTCCCTGATTTTCCCGAGCTGATCTCGGGCAGGTAAAATGTATCATCCTGGCTCATCCGGAGTGTAGCTCGGGCACCGTGAAAATTTACTCCGCGCAATCAGTCTTTCCGAACTATTTCACATATGCTTTTATGGTTTCGAATGCTTCTGATTACTTTTCTAGCTACTAGATGTCACTAAAAGAAGACGGTGAGGGAGTGGATAAATGTTAACTTCGCACTATTCAGCTACTCGTGAGCTTTTCCCGACAGGCCGCGTAATTTTTAACCATAGTCAAGCGACGAAGACGACACCCGAGTTGGCACTCCCTTCTCCTAACTTCCACGACACATTAACGGGAGGATGTTTGAGCCTCAACGGATTTAACTTGCATCGTTCCCTACATGGCGAGTTTTCAGCGGTAGTAGGTTTGGACTGAAGGACACGCCGGCCACGAGTTTAAAAGGACAAGGAAAAATATTTTAAGAGTTTTCTCTATATTTCTTAAGTATAGCACTGTGGAGTTCATGTGTGTTGCATACAAAATCTGGTGAGAAAAAAAGTCTTTAGTATAGAACAATAGTAATATACAAAATAATTTAGAAGTACCACTCGGTGAACTTTTCTGCTAAAAAAGGACGTTCTTCTGCTGAGTACCCCTCTTTACGCTTATCTGAAAGACACTTTGTTGACTACATTCCCCACAGAGAAGAAAAATAATCCAACACTACAATGTATTATTTGTTGCTCAAAGGGAGACAGATAAGGTAAGATGGTAAGAGAAAGAAGATTGTGTATTGCCTAGATTACGATATTAGGCTATGTGCAGGATCGTGTTTTAGAATTTATCATACACGATCAAATTTGGATTAATAATTTCATAATTTTTTATGTAAATGCAAAAAATGGAAATAAAATTTGTAATTCATCATAAAAGCAAGATATTCTAAGCTTTATATTTATAATTAGCGTGAATCGATTCTAAAGTCTAATGATTTCTACCATACAGAAAGACAACTTTACAGATAAATTACTCATATGTTTAAATAGATTTTTTTTACATTAATTTTAGGAAATTTTACATGAGAATCGTGCTATTATGTTTAAAACGTATGTATGTTCGGAAATAAGCATAAAAATAATTGACATTTTGTGATCCATATTCCGAAGTCAAATGAACCTGGAAGGGATGAAATGGTATTTAAAAGTGAAATCACGATAAAAATTAAATTATTTACATCTGATTGAATCTGTAATATTTTCTACTAAGTATTAGAATTATAAAGTAACTAGTTCATTTTAAAATGATTAAAATTTATTTATGAAATTAAGTACGTTTAAAAGAGATAAGTATAAAATAATTTTGTATTTTTAAAGATGCTCATATTGATCAATGATGTTTCAATAAATATACGGGTTTTGAATAGTTCTAATTTTTCTCTTATGTTGAAAGAAGAATTGACTAAAAGATATGTTCTATTTGATAAATAAGATAAGTGATTTTCTTTAAAAATAACATTAATTTTTATAGCTTAGAGTGTTTGCATACTTAATAGTTATCAGAGAATTCCTGTAAAAAAGCTTCCAAAATAAAATAAAAAATTAATTTTTATCTGTGAGTTAAATTAGTATATCTCCAGAAAAATGAACCATCGGCAAGAATTACAAGTAGTAATTTTTACAATAATTTTTTGTACATAAAAAATCTTTTTACGTTATGTTAGTGTCTATTCTTTTTTGATTATTCAAAAGATCCAGCAAGATAGGGAAAAAAGTGGAAGAATAGGGAAAAATAGATGGTATTTATCGGTAGAAATATATTGAAGTAAATTCTTGTGAAATTGAGCGATTATGTCAATTCTAGAATAAAGGCTATTTACTTCTAAGAAAATCTTTTTCCGAAATTTCAATTTCACAAAAAGATATCTTGACAACCTATTATCGAAATGTCAGATTCGTGAGAATTTTTTAATCTCCAAGCGTTGTGTTTGGAATCCCAATACATCGGAATTTTGACTCTATTATTGTGCAGTAAATCTAAGTATGCAAAAGAAAAATATTTTTGTTCTTATAAACTAACAAATGAAATAAATACGGACTATCGTTTAGTATATTAAATTGAAATTCCTACATTTTAAATAGATTATTATTTGTATATAAATTTTGTAAGACAAAAAGTGACACATCAATAAAGAACTACCCGAATGGAACGAAAATCGGTAGATGTGACTGAATTAAAAACGAAATGCTAATAGTTTCACAGGAACTGAGTGTTTTATTCAAGTAAATATTGCTTTAAGAGCAATAATAATAGTAATAATTTGCTGGTACGAAGCAAGCTTTTATCTGAGGTATTAAGTAGTAGATTTGGTGGATGCCCTCCTGTGGGATTGCTTGTTTTACGCTTTCCCAAAGGCAAATTAGATTGGTTTTATTTAGGATAGTTCGGAGACGCGCGCGCTATGCTCATCAAATCCGAACGTTCTCTATTATTTTCTATTGAAAATATCTAGAACTCCCCTTGTACTACAAAATACCATATGAAGCACGTATGAAACACATTACAAGGGGAATAATAAAAAAAAACAAGTAATATAAGAATGCTACATAAGAATCTCTCTTATGTAGCAGGATGTAAATGATGCAGTATTTTCTTCTCTGCATAAATAGAAGAAAAAGAATAGAAAAACAAGTAATATAAAAAAAATAATAAGTCAGTTCCTACTTAGATCAACGAAGAAAATTTTATTTTAGCTACTTGTTGTTAATTATTTACAATTAATGTAAATATGTATATACATATGGCAGAGTCACAACGTTAAGTGGTAATTAATTTTTATTAATTATCATTAAAGTATCGTATTGTCATCCAAAACAATCGTCTATAAAATTTTAGTTAAATTGAATTTTTTTAAAAGGGAGATTACACTTTTCATATCGGCCCTTTTAAGTTCCATTGTTACGATGAGAATACACTTTTCATATCGCTGCTTTTAAAAGTTCCTATTTTTGCTAAATGGGATTCCTTTTTTATCACAGTTCTTGATGTTCCATATGGGGATGCGATGAGATTCGTTTTTATACCACAGCCCTTTGATGCCCCATATCGGGTTGTGATGATATTCATTTTTTATATCACAGAACCCTTTGATGTTCCTATGGGACCAAAAGATTACGTTTTTTTATCACAGCCTTTTTTTGATTTTCCCCACCGGGGTTGTATGAGCAAAAGGTTTATATCACAACCTTTAGATATTTCATACCGGGTTGCGATGAAGATTTTCTACGCAGCCCTTTTAAGTTCCATATCGTCCGAGAGAAAAATTTTTTTTTATCACACCCCCTTTGATGTTCCATACCGGGTTGGATGTGATTAGTTTTTCATCACAGCCCCCATATTTTCCAACCGGGTTGCGATGAGATTAATTTTCTACATCATAGCCCCTTGTTGTTAAAAACCGGGGTTTGTTTTAAAACCCCAAAAACGGCTTTTTTACTTGTAAATGAACAACTTAGCTCCTCAACGGAAATCGAAGTGAAAAGGCTTTACTTTATTAATAAATTGCTTCCCCTTGAGGGCTTTTTTTGTTTCGCTTTTGGCTCAGTAGCGCATTTTTGGCCCCCAAAGGGGATAGAGATCCCCCCGGTGGTGACCGAACGAGTTGTGGAGGGGTTTCTTCGGAGCAGCGCAAGGAAAAAAAACCTGTCAGGCATTCGAACTTGATAAAAACGGTCAAAATTTAAATTTGTCATTTTTTTTTTTTAGAGACAAAACTCAACATATGCCAAAAACGAACTTACAATCGATCAGTTTGTTTTAAATAAAATACCTTTAAAAATACTTTTTAAATTTTGTACGTTTATAAAGGGGACTTGTTATGTACTTGCATTTGGTATAATTATTACTTGAACTATAAATACTGTATATATATCAGTTACTTCTGTACTATTATTACTGTATATAGTACTATTAATTTAGTACTCGAAGTACTGCATTTTTACTGTAAGTTCTGCATCGTTTACTACTTTTAGTACTGCATTTGACACTGTTAATTTAGTAATATATTGTCCTTGTATCTTAAAATTTTGTTTTATTATGCAATACATTTTACTTGGGGAACATTACTTACAAATCACAGCTCTTTTGGTTTTGAAAAATATAGTAAAAACACTTTTATTTACTATTTAAAATTCAAATTTACATCAAGCTTTGTTCATTGTGTGCTATTGAGAAGAACAATTGTGTGAAAAAAAACCCGCTTTCCTCTATTTGAAAATGTCTCAATATAAAAACATTTAAATGCCTGATAGATTTCAAGAAAATTATTTTTTTAAATTTAATTTTAGCCTTCATGCACACAGTTAAATAAAATAAAATTATTTTTAAACATACAAATAAGAGCTGTAATCTAATATCATTCCTCAATTTTACTTCATTTTCAGCTTTTTTTAAGTGATTCTGAAAAAATTGCAGACATTTCTTCATTCACTTGATTTTATACTACTTTAGTTATAAAATCTATCTTTTTCCTCGTGTGCTTACAAAATTCAACCATAATTGTTTTACTTTCAGGAAATTGACACATCTTTCTAATTTTTGAAAATAAATTATACATAGTTTGCTGTCTTCTAGTCCAGAAAAGTTCTATAAAATCCATTTAGTAAATCTCTAAGTTTTCACAATATTTATAAACGAAGTCATACATCCTTACTTCAAACAATGAATTAAAATATTTATCACATCCAAATATAGATATAATGAACTGAAATATTGTTCACAAAATGCCATTGCATTACTTACACGTTGTATAAATCAGCCTCTTTAGAAATCCGCAACCCATCTTCTCAATCCACAAATGTAATCAATATAAATCACAAATTAAAAATAGTATATTAATCACAGTGTTTCACAAAGATTCGTAGGTCTCAGAAACAATAATTCAAATGGCTAAACACAAAAATACTTCTCAGTGTTGGGATTTATATTTTTTACTAACAATTCTTTTTTAAGAAAATTTGCCATTTTTTAAATTGGGTCAAAAACAATTAATCAAAAAAAAATTACCCGAAAAATTATCAAGAAAATGTTAATTTTTTTATATAATTTTAAATCAAAAAACCCCATGGGGTCACTGGTAATTATTAAACTTTTTTAATTTATATTGTTAAAAATTTTAAAAAATACGTGGTCTGATACATTTATGAGGGGTGCAATGGGGTTTTTTATTTATTATGTTGGAATGTATTTTGTTTGTTTATTTCGTAAAAAAATTTTTTGTTTTCGACTTTTTAATATGCTGCCCCCTGTAGAGTTATCCCCCCCCCTAGGGGCACTTGTTTAAAAGCTGTTATATAAAAGGGTTAATTTCTTGTTTATAGACGAGAAATGGATCCTCAAGTTTTGGTGCAGTGTTTTAAATCTTGAATTATATTACATTTCTTTACAACGTAACTTGAGTGTCGCCTGCAAGAAGATATAAGGCCAGAAAGAATCTCAAGGCATTTTATTTGCTTTACCATAACCTTCTATTGAAAATTTCAGATCCGCCGGTCCCAAAAAAATAAAAAACCCGGGGGAAAAAAAAAGGGGGTGGGGTTTTTTTTAAAAAGTTCGGAAACCCTTTTTAAAAGCGGGAAAAAGGATAAAAATTTTTTTAGATTTTTTAAATTTTTAATTTTTTCTTTAAAAAATTTTTATGAATTTCAAAAAATAATTAAAATTTTTTTTAAAGTTTTGAAAGGGAAATTTTTTAAATTTTCCCCCCCGGTTTTTGGGGGGTTTTTTAAAAATGAAAAAATTAGGGTTTAAATTTTCCCGGGAGAAATTTAAAGAATACCCAAATTTTTAAAAAATTTTGAAAAAAAAAAATTTTCCAAATTTTGGGGGGGGTTTAAATTAGGAAAAATTTTCCCCTTTTTTTTAAAAAAAAGGAAAGGGAAAAAAAAAAATTTTTTTGGGAAATAATTTTTTTTAAAGTTCTTAAAAAATTTTTTTGTATTCCTTAAAAGACACTAAAATTTAAAAATTTTTCAAGCCTTTTTTTTCATGGTTTCCGAAAGAGTCTACCTTAACTGCCATGAAAGCTACCCCAGTGCCACCATTTTTACATAAGGGGTACAGTGTATTAGAGGGGGGAAAAAAACTTAATTAAGCAATTTTTTTTTTGAAATTTTTAAATCTTTTACGAACACTGCCAGGGACATTTTATTGAAGCGGAAAATGACGTTTTTAAAATCACGGTTCCGAACGTAGTCGGATACCTTAAAGGTAGAAATAATTTCTACTATACAGAGTTAATATTAAATCGTTTTTTTACGATTATGAAAAATCCAGAAAACATTTTGTTATGAAAATTAAAATAAAAATTGATTAGAAAATCGATTTGAATTTCTGTTATATGTCTTAGGATTTAAAGAGAAAGTTTTAGGAAGTTGAAACACAAACACTTTCCCTTTGAAAGTAAGAGGAGTTATAAATGAAGAACTGATAAGAGAGATAGATATACTTCTAACATTAATCATTTAATGAAGTCAAATTGTTATTCAGAATAAATGTGACACTTTCCTATGTCTTGAAAAGAAGTCAGCTCTCTTAGATTAGTGAAATTATTGATGGAAAAATTTTTTCTTTTGATGTGTTGACTGGATATTAAGAATAAACTTAATAATACACGACTGAGCAATTATCATTTTATTGTTTTTAGTTTTTATATTTTGGTTTTTTAAAGTGACTTTTTTAATTCTTAATTTTCTTTCTTGGAATTATGCATATGGCAACAAAAAAAAACTGAAAGCACTCATTCAATGCAGTTTTTAAAATTCATTTCTTTATTTAATAGTTCATTTTTGGGAAAGAAATTTTTTTTCGCTTTTTCTACCAAAAAAAAAGTTACAAAAATAAAAAATTTTTTTTTTAAAAAGGTTAAAAATTAAATAATGAATTTTTTTTACTACTCTTAATCATCCCAAATCTACTGTTAAGTTTTGGAAAAAAAAATCGTTTATTCTTTTCCTAATTCTTTTGTCTTTAGTCTAAAACCCCGGAAGGGGATTAATTTTTTTTTTTTCCAAAAAAAAAGGGGAAAAAAAAAAATTAAAACGATAGAAACGTTTTTTTTTTTAAATATTAGTCTTCTAAGCAACTGTAAAAAAGCCATATCCGAAAGCATGACTGTTAAATGAACTAAAAAAATAAATTGCCTTTTTCCTTGTTAAAAAGCGAAGAAAGAAATAATCAAATTAAACGCTAATACCTTTTTCTGTGATATTTTTTTTATGGTTTGCTTTAGGAAAATCATCGCAGTGTGCATTCAAATGATGGACTTTATTTCTATATTTACTAGGTCGTACATTTCCTTCTGATAAAAAATGAAATACAATTTAGATAATATTAAAATAATTTTAGATTAAAAAGTGCAAATTATAAAAAATAAATATACTTAGTTTCAAGATTTAATTTGTTGTTCTGTTAATTGTTACATAATACAGAGTATGATACATAAATTCCTGGACTTTTTTAGCAAATAATTGTCGAGTATTTAAGACAACTAATGGATCGCTATTCAAAATTCGTAGCATTATTGAAGTATTTCGCAATGTTTTCTCGTCAGCTATATCAATCATTTTTCTAATTAATTTAAAGTTTTCCACAGAAACTATATTTTCATCAAAAGTTTCATTTACTTAATTGAAGCAAAAATGATCATGGACATTTTCAGAATAATTTTCTTACTCGTAGAATGAATAATTACTCCTTTTGGAAACAACACCTGTATTCTATTAATGTATAAGATCTTATCTTAAATATACTTTGATTTTTACAGTAAATAATTTTAAATAAAGTAAGAATAGGAAATTTGTTGTTTTTTCGCATCTTTTAATAATTAAAAATAAATTAATAATAGTTTATATGTGTTTCACATAGGTTGTATAGAAGAATGGAATATAATGTGAATCATTAACAAGTCGATAAAAATTATAATAAAAGTTTTAATAAAATAATTATGAAATAAAGATCACATATTTTAATTTAAAAGCTGATTTAATTATTTTCAAAGCCGTCCTTTGATATGAGACTTAAAAAGTGTTTCAGAGTATAGTTGTCAATACCTGGAATTATTTCTGTTAGATAAAGATTTATTTAAAAAAGATTGATTTATTCCTGTCATTTTAAAAGTAATGCACAAAATTTCTTTTATTTGCATGTTTATTTGTTGGCAATATTTTTTACGCACTTTCAATGTTATTTATTTATCCAACGCCCATGTTTAGCTTCCTGACCATTTGACGCCAAGACTTCCAGTACTGAATGACGACATCATCAGTCGAGTATTTATAGAGTCCAGTGTCATTGGAGCAGGTGGTCTTCATCCATTCTAGCTTGGCCGCAGAGTGGACAGGCCTTAGTCAACAGCTAGGCTAAGCCAGTGGAGGTATACTCCCAAGAAGTTATGTCTGGTGGTAAGGCGAAAGTGGGCAACAGCCTTGGCTCTCTACAGGAGCATCTGAAATAAGATCTACAGCGGCCAGGGTTTCCCATGGCTTTCCAAGCTCTTGGTGTTTTGAATCATGGCAGTACATTTGTTAGTGTTTGTGGATATAATACTTTTATAAGGGTCAAGAAAATTTCCGGCTGAGACGACTTGGTTCACTGCTTGGTATTTTGGTCAGCTCTCTCATTGCCGGGTATCCCTATATGACTTGGGACATACTGTAAGACCACAGACCAGCCATATGAAATAATCTCCGCAATTTTAGTTCGGCATTGAATTATGTTAGGGCAGTCAGTTGGTGTATTACTCTTTATGGCTGAAATTGCAGCTTGGGAGTCGAGCTTTTAATGTAGTACATCTTTATAACAGTGACCAAGCACAAATAGCTTGAAATATTTTTAATTCCTTTTAATATTCTATCTTTGTTCATCTGCCAAATGTCTCAGGCAATGGAGAAGAAAAAGGTTATTTATATATATGAAAAACGCACAATGTCCTCGAATAAGTTCTTTCATCTTTGAGAGTAGTAAAGTACGGTGGACTTGTGTCAGAATTGTTAGGGCACATGAATGAAGCAACACTTCCCAATCGAATAGGAGCAATTTTCCTGTTATGGCATAGGGAACATGCTGAGCACTGTCAGGAGAATAAGTGGACCACTATACATAAACAGGAATAAATAAATATAAAATAATATACAGGAATACCTTACACTTAACTTCACTTAGTACTGTTAATTTATTACTCTAAAATATCTTAATTAATTAATCTGCACTGAATGAAATATTTCATTAGGTTAAAAAGTAATTTGTTTCTTTTAAATTTTGTTAAACCAAAATATTTACAAAAATGTAATAAAAAGATATAAAAGGGCAAAAAGTAAAAACAATTGAGAATTTTTATTGCTTAATGCTCACAAAACGATTTTAACAAAACAGCAAATTTTTTCTGCATTTCTTTCTTTTTTTTTCTGTTCACATCATGCGACAACTCAGTTTACAGTTTTGAAAAGTTTCACCTTGTTTCAAAGCTCCTGTTTTTGGGGATCATTTTCTTTATTCGCATGCTTTTCAAATGGGCTTGAAAAATTCTTGAAGATTATTCAATGTGAAATTTGTTTGCATGTTTTCTTCAATTCCACTTTCTTCCTCCTAACTTTATCTGTTCTCATTTATTTATGCTAATAGGAATTCGTTATGAGATGGTTGAGAGTTCATCTGAATACACTCCATATGACATTGGCAGCATCTAACGAATTGAAGTCTAAATCATGTCCAAGTTTCAAAACATCTGTCGATTTTCGTTTCTCATTTCTTGCAAATAGGTTAAGGAATGACATTGCATTTATTAATGTTTAAATAACAGCAAAGCATATAACGGGAATCGGATGGCAAGAAGAACCGATTTTCACGAAATGAAACTATCATAAAGATTGAAGGCAAGGTTTCTATGTGGACAGTAATTGCCACGAGTCCTTTCTCGGCGTTTAAGATTGTACGTACTCACACATCGTACTTGACCTTAAGCAATAACTATCGTTCACTTGGGACTTTGTTTAGTCTAATATTTTAATGTCAAATCTTTCGAAACTATATAATAGTGAACCAATCTGTACAAATTTAAATTATTAGTTGAAATTACTAATTGTAGTATAGGAGATCAGCAGTGTGTCCACACACATTTTATATATATGTGAGTTTCCATACTTAACAGTAAAGACCTAACAGTTTTTAGCAAATTTGATAACATAAGCTTTTATGCAAACATAATGAAGAAATTCAATTTTCATAAAGCTATACTTGCATTGGAGAACATATAAAATATAATATGCTTTAGAATAAATAAAATGTTAAATAAATTGTTATTTACACACATGATTATCGTCTATAGAAAAAGAGTTAGAATTGGCTCGGTGGCTTAGAAGTAGAGAACTCGCTTCGTAAGCTAAGGTTGAGGGTCGATCCCGCTGGAGTCGACAGATTTTCTGGATGCAAAAATCGTAAGCATGTATGCGTCATATAATTATGTGGCATGTAAATGATCCCTTTAGTGTAGATTTGGATCTGGTACTCTCGGCACAAAATTAGATCATGGCCGTATTAAGCATCCAACAAGAGCTTGAATTAAAGTTAATTCGTGCGTTAAAATTTGGTTGAGAGAGCTGCCACTAGATGGGGCCACCATGAAGTGATTCTCACATTTGGAGACTTTGCCGTGTCTGCAAGGCTTAGTTGCCATATATGCTCACCTTTAGGGAGAAAAGAAAGAAAAAGTGTTAGGTTTTTCTCTTTTTATAAATTTTACTGATTCACATTGTAATAAATTTTGCATTCTTATTTTTACATATCATGAATTTTACAGTAATTAGTTATAAAAACTACAAATCATGTTACAATAAACCAAAAAGAAGCATAACTTTATTCTAATAATCACTAAAGGGTTTATTGAATAACATATAAGCAGAAAAAAAACTATTGCATTAGATATATTTTTATCAACACTGTTTAACGAAATTCGTGTCTTTACATGAAGCATATTTCTCATCTTCTTATTTTAGCTTTAAATTCATGTGGAGTGTAGGAAAGGAAAATGTGAATGTATGATCGAACTACAACTCAAAACTAATTAAAAGCAAGTTCATAAGCTGGGTATTGGAGACATTCCAGTACATCTTTAAATTTCAACCTTTCATTCATTTGAGATAAAATACCATTAAACTCTTGTGTTTTTAATTAAAATACTTAATTTTGAACTTTCATAATATATTTTATTTTGTAAAAAATAATGTTTTTCGATCGTAAAGCTAAAGTGGTTAAGTCTCTTCTTGTCTCTTTCTTATATTTTTTTATTCTCATTAATTTTCAAAGTATTAAACATTAATCACTCGGAAATGGTTTAATTTTAAGATAAAGTCAATAGCTGTCAATTTAACGAGTTAACCAACAGATTTAAGTCGAAGTTGTAATGGTTATTTTGATCCTATGCACAAATGAATTTTAGATTTTTTTGGAACATGTGTCTTTCTGGTTTTTCAGAATAGGTTTTCTTTAGGATTGAATTAAGAGATCTGTTTCTAAGCGATCGAAAAAGTTTTAATGATTTATACTATAAAAACAATTCTGTTATCAAAAATTATCAAATTTGAAATATTTTAGGAAAAGTATTTAAACAGGAGCTTTTTAAGAGAACTAAGGAACTAGTTAAACATTCATGTCAATATATTTTAAATAAACAACATAATATAAATTAAAAGAAAACTTACAATAAATGATGAAAAAGTTTATATTTTAGCTGAAACATCTGTTCCACAACTAACAGTGGATATTTGCTGATCTATAACGAACTTGCATTTTAACGCTATCAGTTACCTGCTAATATATCATTATGATTTGATTAATCATAACCTTGAACATTATTAGAATTAAAATATATGTTAAAATTTACTTAATTAATTAATTTTTTTAAATTTATTTTTATGAAAGCAATTAATTTTCCATCTCCTTCTTTAAAGTTAAGTGAGTAGAATGTTATTCATATATATATATTATCTCACTCTTTTGATTTTACTTATCAACATACTAAATATATCACTGAATCTATAACTGAACTAAAACTGAATCTGTAACTGAAACTATCTGAATCTGTAATTAACTAGATTTGAATCAATTATATATAGAATTTCCACGGAATGCACATATTACTCAAAATATATATTAATATAATTCTTGCAGGGATAACTCTACATCGATGAAGTAATACCTTCATGCATATTTATGAAGAAATAAAGCATTCTTTTTTATTACACACTTTTCTGTTTCGTTCTTTGAAAATTTTAAAAAAAAAATATTCTGTAACTACATTTATGTAAAGCGAATGACGTAATCGGCTTCGTAAATCAGTTTTCGAGTCAAACGTCTTTTCGGAGTCATGACTTAGGTCTTTTGACATTCAAGCTGAAACGGAATACATTTGAAATTCCTTTAAAATAGTAATAGAATTTTTTAATTGTAAAGATCTCTATTTTTCTGTAATTTTTCATATATAAAACTATTTTTATAAAAAGGTACATTTGCATTTCTGGGGGCTGAAAAAATGCAACTAAAAAATAATCAAAACTGCCAAATATCAATAAAATTTTTGGTATTGATGACTACCAAACAAAAATTCAAATTGAATAATATGTGAGGAAAGACAACGTTGCAACATTACTTCCCCCTCTTTTTTGAGCTTTTTTTGCCCCTTTCAATAAACTAGATATTTGCTTTAGTGTCCCATTTTAAGCTAATGGTATGTCACGATTAGTTGGAAAATGAAAATTTCCCCAATCAATTTTATAATTTCAAATACAAAGAAGGAAATTATTATCATGAAATAATGAATAATACATTTTAATAATACATAATTTTGAAATAATACATTTTAAATCAGATACGCGTTTCTATTTTTCCATAAAAATTTCTTCCGTTTATCAACCATTATCTAAATTTATCACATACGGTTAGAAACAGTTGAAAGAACCAAATATTAAAATTTTTCTATTGTTTTGAATGTTTTTCTTATAGTGAATATAAATAATGAAGATTTCAAATCCATTTTAATATTTTAAATTCTAAGAGTATTTATTGTTATATATGTTACCGTTAAAGTCTATATTTCAGTTATTTAATATATTTAATAGAATAACTGGGTATTTCATGAAATAACTAGAGAAGTCAGTTAAAGTATATAATAGATGAAAAATTTCATACTTTACCTAGTTATTCTATGAAATAACTAAGGATAGACTGTTAAAGTGAAAAATAAACAATTTCAAAGGTATTTTATAAATTAATTGAACATAAATAGCTGATTTCTCTCGAAAAATACATTTTATCCCTTTTACGGATGAATAATTGATAAATAACAAGGGGAAAAGAGCAAGTGATATATTTTGTGTGCTTATATTAATAACATTGGTTAACTGGCAGAACTGAGGAATATATGTGTTGCAAGATCATATTTAAATATTATCAACACAAATACATGCTGAAAAGAAAAACAGTTTCTTCATAAAAACATTGGGTAAACTTTTTAAAACAAAAATATTAGAGAATATTAATTTAAATTTTATGAGATATCTTTGTTTTACTTTTCATTATTTATTAAAGTAAGGATTGTGCTGTGATGAAACTTTGGATTACACTGCTTATTATTTTTAGAAATAAGCATGCCTTTCACTATTACACTTTTTTTTTTGCACGAGCTTGCACCAAATCTTTGCCCAGTACCTCAAACGTGCGGCAGATCGAAAATTGACAATATATATATATATATATATATATATATATATATATATTTCTTATATATATATATATATATATAACATATATATATATATACTATACTATATATATATATATATATATATATATATATATATATATATACTATATATACTTCTGCTATATATATATATATACTTATACTATTTATACTATATACTCTATTTATATATAGAAATATATATATATATATATACTTCCGGGCTGCCACTCTGAATAGAAGGTTCAGTTTACAGGGAAAAGTTTATTCAGTTTACCGCTGCTGCTTATTGTAACTGCTATGTTATGACTGTGTTATCGTCTTTTGCTTTTCATGAGGGTGTTTGACGTTTTTTAACTTAAATGTCTACCAGAAAAATAAAAATTGAATGTCTGGTCCCAAAAGGTACGCACGCGCTCGCAAGCGTTAAAAGAAAGTTCTCGTATTTTTTAGTGTAGTTAAATAGTTGAATTAAGTTTTAAACTAGCGTTCATTAATTCATTCCCATGATCTTAATTTTTTTTTTAAAATTATACAATTCTATAGGTTTAGTGTTTTCAAACACCCAAATCATGGGGAGGAAGCAATCAATCTAAATCGGAATAAAACCACTTCAAGAGCTATGTATTTAGTGGGGACTAAGTAATCTGAGTAAAGTTTTAGGAAGTCAACTTCAAATGACTGATTGACTAATGTATGGTTACTTTAACAAGAGAATTTTCTCATTCATTTTTCTTGAAAAGAAGGAAAAATTTACATGCTTCTTCATTATTATAAAAGTTGTATTCTAAAATGGTTCTTTTTTATTGAAAATATAAATTGTTTGATGGAATTCTTTTCAAAATTTTTATTCGTTGAATGTTTTTGTTTTGAATGTTCATGTACCACCTTTGGCTCTTTTTTATATAATTTGATTTTTAATTACAATTCGTTAAATTTAAATGCCCAATATTGACATTAAAAATGCAATACCAATAAGGGGTGACCAGAAAATGAAGTAATTCAGTAAACAGAGATCAACAGCAACGAGCTGCTAATAGTGCTTGTTTTGTAGAGAGCTTAAGCCTTCTCAGTTGGTGGTAGGGCAAGTGCGCACGGTGATAAAAGAAGATATACATATAGACATGAGTCTATGAAAATATGGAGTTCGATGGGATGGTTCTTTTTTCCCTTTCAGCCATTTGCCACAATTCGTCTTATGATCGTGGTGTTGGCTCGGCGTGCATGAGACATACAGTTCCTCATAAGTGTTTGATTGGTATAAAATAAGGGAGAATTGTGGAAAGAGGAGCAGTATCTGTGTACATCTTGCAAAACAAAATAGATGATTCACACAATATGCAGTCGGGTATTATCCTGCTAGTAAAAGGTATAGGGCAAGGGTGGCGAACCTTTATGTATCAACGTTCCATTTTTTCTAAAGAAGTGTTTAATAAGGTATAGACGTGCCGCCAAATAATTTTGACTTGTGATTATTGGGAAAATAATAAAACTAAATACTAAGAACACACAAAACTCTTTATTTACTACGAAAAAATTCCTTTTGCACTGTATACTTGTAAATGTTTTAGTTATACGTGTAATTCAAATTAAAGTAACGTTAGTGTGACTTCTGTTGTTGCAGATTGTGAGTATGTGGACGACAAATAACTTATATTAGGTTTGTAAGATATTACTTTTAGTAGAATGCATGCTCAATAGGAGTCATATGCCAATCGGTTTTTAAGCAATTAATTATTTTTGATGTGGTTCACTTTTTTGACCAGTGGATTTGCGATTTGTTTCGAAACGCCGTTTTACAGGCTATGTTCTACATACCACTATTCCATAACATAAAACACACACCTTTTTGTCTCCTTTACTAATCATGTCATATTTCTAGATTCGTCAAATTTGAAATTCTCTGTTACACTTACTATCTTTCCCTTTTTATTTTTTTCGCTGAACTAGTCATGTTAAATAACTCTCAAAAATCGTAAATGTAACACAAATAAATTTAAAAAATACATTTGTGTCAATGATTGACTATGCCCAATAAGTAACTTTGCATCATAAGCAATTGCATTCCACGAAGTAACTAAGGCAAAGAAATAACAAACGAGTGTGCTCCCCACCGAACCTCGACCGATCACTCGCGTTTGTTCGTAATACTTCAAAGTGAACTTTGTTATTTTGAAATAAAATGCAAACTATTTTGATCGCTGGCGTGCCCAAAACATTGTGTCGAGTGCCATGAATGGCACACGGGCCAGTGGTTCGCCATCCCTGGTATACGGAGCCTTTTGAAGAAAAAGTATTAAATATGATTTCCATATCATTAGGCTGTCATATGGAAAATTTGCATATCGTTGAACACTGAAAACGAAACACACATAAAATATAACAATTTCTTCAACTTAAAAGAAAACTAAAATTGTACATTTATTCCGTATCTTTTTAACACATTTATTAAAATAAGAAGTAAACAACATAAAATATAGCATTCCTTCAATATAGTTAAACCAAATAAATAAATAAATATTTTAATACGAATCATGTCCTACACCGCTATTCTTAATAACATCGTAATATCTTTGGTATAATTTGTGCCTTAATTTGACACAACTTCGAATGCTCGGTTTTTAAACTCGGTTTTCTTTGTGGACTCTAAATACTTTTCATATTAGAAAAGATTTGCTTACATAGATGTATACAACCAAAATTGGAAAGCAGAGTACATGTAATTCTCGTCAAATTATTAAATATCTCCATTGATGGCATCCAATAATTTAACATTGCTGTTGATTTATCGCTAGAGATGTCTTTCAGATTTTTTCGTAATTCTGTAAATTTTGTTCCCGTAATTTTGAATATGTTAGTTCAATAAGTTTTGTTTCAAAATTGTCAACTTTCATTCCTTTAAATATTAAAATTTTTGTGTGTGATCTAGAGCACCACTGAGAAATATGCCACGTACCATAAGTTGATGAAGCCTATTGTATTACATATATTAAAATAACTTTTTAAAGAAACTCTGTGTTTTTAAACATGAACAAAATTAGTCTCTTTAAAAGTAAAAAATCGATTGTAAAATATATATATAACGTGGTTTCGAAGGTACTTTTCATTCGCTTTTGATACATTTTAGATAAAAAAATAATTCCCTATCACGTACAGTTACTCTGCTTTAGACATTCTTTTAAATCTCTCGTTTCTGCTCTAATTGCAAGACCTTAACAATACTTTTAAGGCTGTTTTCAGTTAATAGTAAAGAATAAGGAGCCAGACTTGGAACATTTTCAGATATAAAAAGAAATATAAAAATTAATATGATATTCTGGCTTCTCTCCTTTAGAGAGCTGCATTTTTTATCATACTTCCCATTTTAACCGAGGTTAATTCATTTTTCTGGTATAAAATGTGTTTTGCATTTTATCCTAAGCAAGCCAATGTTGTTAAATGGGCTTTGCCTTCGTATTAAAACAAAAAGAAAGTATTCATGGAATATTTTGAAATTTTAAAAAACACTTACTCAGTAACAGAGGGTACGAGTTATAATGTTTACCAAATTTCTATGTAAATTGGGTCATTTTTCTGTCTGAAAATGTGCTTCGCGTTTAGTTACAGGTCTCGTACTTTTACCGAAGACAGCCTTAAGTGTAATTCGTTCATCAAAATAAACAATAATTCAGTTTCTACTTAGGAATATATTTTCAAATATCATTTTTCTGAGGGTAAGAAACAATCCTGTAAAATAAAATGACTTGATTTATTTATCTTGGGAATCGACACCTGAAAGTAAAAGGTTTTTCTAATACTATTTCCAAAATTCTTTAAATATTGATGCTCTGAAAACTACTTTAGGTGCTTTTATATTGAAATCGAGTTCGCGGTAATTCTTTTGAATTCTCCAGAAATATCTGTTGTCATGACATCGATTCTAAATGTTCCAATCAATATCATTTTCTTTTAAAGAAATAAAATAACACAGTGCTGACTTAAAGTGTTTAAATTTTCTAAAAAATTCAGTATTTACATTAAAGGAATCCTGTTTTAACGAAATGGAAGTTAAAATACTTTAAAATATTTTTGATGAATCAAACATGTAATACAACATTCCCAGAAGCTATCGTAATCTCTTTTTCAGAATATATTATTATGAATTTTAAGATAAGAATATACCCTTTTTTATTAAGCTATGCAAAAAGTGTGAGTTTATAATTATGTTCTACCAATTTTGATTCCAATGACGGGCATTAGAACCAGTTTTTAGTGTGTTATGTAAAATACTTATGCATTTTCAATTTAATAAAAAATTTTGAATTATAATTTATGTGAATCCCTCATGTGCTGGCAGCACTTGTCGCTTCATGACACGTGACTGAGCGGCTTCAGAGGATGCGTATGGAGACTAGACCGAGAACGGACACGGAAACGACGAAAACAAACGATCGATTTCAAAAGATAATTCAACCCAGTGATTCTCAAAGTTTCAAAATTTGCGCCCCAAAATTCAATCATATAATTTCATCACGGCCCCCTCGCTTCCATTCAATAACGATGTATTTAACTCAATAATACACTTTGACACTAGAAATATAATACCACTTTAACCTCAAAGAGATTGCCATCGGCGTACATGAACGTCTTTCCGAAATTTTGATCTTTTCTCTGCACTATTATCCATAAAATTATTCCGAAACTTTGGAATACAATAATGGAGATAATCACCAATAATTTAGAATGCCACCTTTACAGTGGTAGAGAATTTCAAAGTTTTATTATTATTCCTTTTCTCTCCCCCCCAATTCATCAGATACGCGCGCCTACTTGAAAACGGGGACGTTGGGGAAAAATAGCGTAACCGTAATTCAGCAATTAAGAGAATAGTTATAAACCGTACAAATTATCAAATAAGTGTTAATTTTTGTATATAATTTTATATATGATATAAGCCAATAAATCGGTAATTATTAATGTTGTTCAATTTAGTATTGTTAAATTAACTATAAAATACACATTGTGTGCAGTAGTGATACATTTATAAGTGTATTATATGAGGTGTGTATTTTATTTTTATTATTCAGAATGTATTTTTGTTTGTTTACTTTCAATAAATTAATAATTTTTTAAAAATAATCTTTTTGTTTTCGACTTTTCAATATGCTCACGTTCCTTGCAGGGGATTATCACGCCCTCCCAGAGCGTCCCTGACGCTGCTCTAGCCATGGCAACAACGTGCATTTAATATTTAACTTAGAATAGTACAGTCGGATCTCTATATAACGAAGTCGCTAAATCTCGAAAAAAAGTACTTAAATGGAAAATTCGTTATATAGAGATTCAGCTATCAATATACTTTATAAACCATATAAAACAAATTTTAAATTCATAAACACTATATATTAAAAAAAGTAATTATTCACGCCTTTTTTAAAATTAATATCTGTTAATTTTATATATCTTTTTCCATAAAAAAGAAAGAAAGAAAAACTGCAAGGAAAACAAGAAAAAAGAATGTCGAATAACACACCGTATTTTCAATATTAAGTAAATAATTTTATATTAAAATTAAGGAATTTTAAGGACATTTTCTAATTTAAAGCTACAAGAAAAATAAAGTGTACATTATTTTATAACTAGAACAGGGGGACACGGGACAACTCCACTGAGTGTGAAAGGAGATATCGAAGATGTTTCTAGTGAACTGGACAATGGGGGTTAAAAGTTGCACTTCTTGGAGGAAACGTCCAGAACTCTATTTCTCGCGGTGAGTTAGGATCTAATAAAACTAGTTCAAGATTTATGAACACCATAAAATGTGTTAAAGAGAGAATAACTTGAAAATGTTTCAGAAGTACTTTTAAAGAAGGGAAAACAAAAACTGAATCACAAAAAAAAGTTAACAAAATAGAAAATGCACTTCGCTATAGAGAGGTGAAATGTTCAAGGTTCCAGGAAAAAGTTCGCTATATAGAAAAATTCGCAATATAGAGGTTCGACTGTATTTGTGTAATTATATAGTCCCCTTTTCTTTGTTAAGTTTAGAATACATAGTTTTGTTTGTTAGCTCTTAGTCAGTACTAGCTAACGAACCAACACAGCAATTGGGATTTCAGAATAAAGAACCCATTACGTACTAAATACAACATTTATATATGAATAAATCAGAAGTTTTCTGTTGAACTATTCATGTTATGTCCTAATTTGAAGTAAAATAGCAAATATTTTCGATACCTTAAAGAAACAAATTCTTAGTTAATATCAAATTAAAAATATCAGAACGTCTATTGAAGGAAAAAATTAATAAAAATGATAAAAAAAATTAATTATATTTAAGAATATTATTTATATATTCTTACCATAAAATTGTTTTCACGAACAAATTTTTAGGCACAGTAGCCGAGTGGTCATGGTCACAGATAAATTTGTTTTGTAGAGTCAGGGGATCGAATTCTGGGTACCACTAAAGATCT
>BMAV01027376.1:417722-460744 GCA_019973955.1 Trichonephila inaurata madagascariensis | reverse complement strand
ATATATATATATATATATATATATATATATATATATATCTTACACGTACAACAAAAAATTGGGAATTCTAATTGAAAATGGAAATATGTTTCTTTTAAAATATATTTTCTAGTTCATCTCTTTCGTACATTGATTTAAATTAGTTAGAAATTGATTAGATGAATTAACAATAAATTGGTGCCCTATATTACGTTAAAAAAATTTCTAGTGTTCATAAAAAGAGTAACAGAAGATATTGCATTGATGTTTTACAAACTTTACTCTCTTTTATATTTCATTTTTTTTTTTAAATCTCAACGGTATTGATATTATTCCGCAGGGGAAAAAAATTGGCATTTCATATAAAAGTAATTACGTTAATTAATGTTATATAATAGTCTTAAAGTGTGAGGTAAATTTTATGATTTCGTATCATACACATGAAATTTAAAATTCATAAGAATTAATGTTAACAAATTTTAATTAGTTTTGATAATTTTAAAAAATGTATACAAACATTTTTAAATAGAAGTAATTTTTCAACGAATCGAAAGTAATAATAAATGAATAAGCCGAAAAGTGTGCAATACAATTATATGTTAATAATCGCTTAACAAATGCTCACTTTTGGAGACTTGATTTAAATTGATCAACTCTCCCTAAGAAAAATACAGATGTATACATATATTTATGAAAAAATGTACAACATTTTGAAATCTTCTAATTACCGATAAACATAATAGCTTTCCAAAAGCTATAGTACTTTATTTTTATGAGAAGTAATAATAAATATATTTTGAATTTTTTTTTTTAATTTTATTTTATTTATTTTTCATTTTGAAGGTTTTTATCAGTATAAAAAATAATTAGATTGAAATAATGCACCCTCTATACATATATTATTTTACGTTTTACTTATGAATATTATTCCATATATATGCACATAAACTTTCAAAATTCGAAATATCTTTCTTTCGTCTGAACATGAATCATTAGAATTTCTTTGATTTGCCTTCTTTCAATAGCCCTTTAGGTTTAGGGGTAAAAAAAGAAAAGAAAACTCTTTTTATGGATTATAACTTTTAGCAAGTCACATTAGGAAAATTATTTCCTGATACTTGCTTAAAAAGAATAACATGAATGGTTTTCAACAGAAATTTAAATGTTATTAATCTTTTTTCTTCTTAAAGCCAAGATTGGAACTAGCCATAATTAGAATTAAAAAAATTCACGTAGTTTTATCTTTTCAACTTTCGATCTGAATTGCACTGTACAAGTTTATACGTTTTATTTATGAAACAAAATGGGGGACAGGAGAGTATTAACTTAAATATTCAAAACATCTTATATTAAATGCTAAAATTTTAGGCAATGTATAATATTCAGACTAATTCACAAAACTATGGCCTTAAATTTAGTAATTTGAGAAATAGAATTCACAAAATACAGAAGGTCATTCGCATTTTATGGAAACGATTTTGTAATTCATTTTCTCGTTTGCATTTTGAGATAAAACTTCGGCTTCAGAATAATCGTCTTCTTAGGTTTTCTTTTGATTAGAGTGTAAAATAAAAGATTTATTTTTAAAATGGTTCCTAAAATTCATATATGGCTCGAAGGTTACGTAATTACGCTTTCCAAGGAGAAATATTCGTATCAACAAATTAAAAAAAGCGGTGTAAAAATTTCGATTATAGCATTTCAGTCAAAGGACTTTTTAATACATTAAATTTGAAAGTTTAAAAGCGTCTATCAGAAAGTAAAAATGAACATGACCATGAAATTTCCTCCTAAGACTGTTCAAATGCAGGCAACTATCAAAAAAGTGAAGTCTCTGATGCTAAAAGAAAATCCGCCGATTCAAAGATTCATTGCATCAAAACTAGGAATGTCTTTCGGGACTGTAATTAAAATTATTCATAAAGATTTATAGTTAAAACAGATGTTTAAACCTAAAGTTCACCTCCTTTTTTAAAACATATTGCAGAAAATTATGCAAAAAACACCTAGCTGCTGAAAAATGGAAATTTCTAGTAACACTCGATGAGATATGGGTATATTTAAGTGCTGTAGTAAAAGAAGAAAAATTTTCTATTTTTTCAACTGACGGGAATGAGTGCATGAATGGCTTCGTCAGTGCACAGTAAAATTCTCAAATAGATCCATGATAGTTGCAGGATTTTTTTTTCTAACACCGTCAAATTAAAAATCAAAAAATGCCTCAAATAAAGCCAACATTAATTCACTCTACTATCAGCAGAACATTTTAGAACCAATTTTTGAAGAAGAAGTTACAACTTTATAGGAAAAAGACATTGATGAAGTTGAGCTTCATATGGACAAAGCCTCTAGTTACACGTCTGATTGAACTACCGCTTATTTAGCAAAGAAAGAATCAGAAACACAGGAACAAAGTGTCATCCATTGATGAAATACGTGTAAAATCACACTACTTTTCTGCAATGGACTTTTGTGCTTTCGGTTTATAAAAACGAGCCTTTGGAAAACGGCATCCAAGAACACAAAACAGACTTTGGAAAACGGTTCAAGATGAATGGATAAAATTTGCATGACAATACTAAGAAAAAGTCTATTTTCACGGAAAATTCGATTTAGAGCTATTGTTTAGAATCATAGCTATCAAACAGAAGCAAATTTCCACAAAAATTAAGTTATTTATTAAAAAAAATTAACTATGGAAATCGTTTCCATAAAGTGTGAACTACCTTCTGTATTAATAGCTGATCATGTTACCAAATACAATTTCTTTTACGTTTCTCCTTAAAATGCTCGCGAAAACATTTCATAGATGTTATATGCAGCTTTTTTCTGCAGAAAATATTTTAAGTAATTAATTCGAAGCCGTTGTTTTCCTGATTCCTACATCTTCCTCGATTTCCAGGAATAAATGTGTTTATTTACCTGAACAGATCTCAAACAATAAACAAAATGTAGGTTACGTAATCTAGTGTGCCAAATATTTTGAAACTACGTCCACCTGTTTTAGTATTCCAATAATGCATTTAATATTTATGTAGTCTAGTTTTACCAAGATAAATACAAAAAATGTATTTGCTTGTTTCAAGGAAAAGTAGCCAAATTTATTTTTGTCATTTCTGGGAATGTACACGTTTAATAATCCTTTGTGACAAGCAACGTTAAATTATTTCTAGATAAATACTTTCTTTATTATTTATGTGATTTTAATAAGTAAAGACTATGTTTGGCTTCGTTAATAATTATTCATCATTTGTCTGCTTTGTAAAATCGTGAATTCTAATGAATGGTCTAGGTTTGTTTGCTTTTTTTTTTCGTTGTTTTTTATATAATTCCATTTAAATCGCCTGCATTCTTTATTCACATGAATAAATTTACTTACTTATGGTTATATTCCTTTAATTGTGAAGTATTTATTTTGCACACACACATAGAAACTTTCTATAACTAAATTATTTACTTTCATATTTCATAATATTTATTCATAATCACCTAATTTAAAGAAAAGTTAAGTGTAACTAATTTTGTAATATCTTTTTTCTAGTTACTCAGGTTATAAAATTTTGTTTCAGTTTAAATATGTACGAATATATTACTTACTTTAAAAATAAATATCGTATCATTTATTACATAATAGCATCATTCAGTTTATTTATCGAGAATCTCTCTATGTTAAATATTGTTAAATGTGAAAAACATTTTGGCTTTGTGATTGCTAACATAATATGAGATGTTTGTACACATCCTGCATTCATACAATTTTAAGGGAATCAATTGCATTTCCTGCTTTTTCACTTTAGTTCTGCGTAGTTGACGTATACGTTTTATACGAAATTTTACAAAAATAAGAATAATGATCACTAATATTTAAATATTTCTAATGAATGAGCCGTTTTCTTTGAAAAGTGGTGTAAGTTCATTTTTGACAAAAAGCTAATGATAACATTGAGCGCATTCTGCTATGAAATTTTTTTTATCTATAAACAGTTCCAAAAAAATTCCTTCAAAATGTTCATCATTTTGTCATTATAAATTTACGTAGTTAATGAAATCACAAATATAGTTACTTTGAAAGTGGTGTAAGTCCACTTTCAACAAAAACATAATATTTGGTTTAAAAATAATTCTGCATAATTTCTCGACTTCATTTTTAAATGTGAAGCAACACCGTTAATGAATAAAAATTTTCGTTCATTCTCTGAAATTTCGGTGAATAATGATAAAAATTAAAAATGGAACCTATATTAATATAAAGTTGTAATTAATATGATTTAAAATGGCATTAAATGAAGAATTACAGAAATAAAACTTTATTTATTTATTTATTGTCATATTTAATAAAAATATCGTAAAAAAATTGATTTTATTCAATATAAGTCCCATATTTAATATTTCATCAATGTATGATTTTCATATTTTGTTGACTTTGAGAAAGGGATATAAGTCCATTTAAGGTTATCAAAAGTATAAATTTATTTTAACTAATACTTTAAAAACAATCACATTATAGAATTAAAACAATTTTTAGTATTTAAAAAACACAAACTGTGCATATTAAGGTATCCGACTACGTTCGGAACCGTGATTTTGCAAAAGCGTGTAAATGGATAATATTTATGATATTTAGTGTCACTTAGATAAGAATACATGTATAAAATTGTTTTAAGGACATTATGACTAAAAAAATGATTTAAATACAATATTTTCGCAAAAAATTAACTTAGAATAACCTTTTTTCCAAATGTTCTCCTTTTGTAAAAAATGCTTCTATTGTATTAATATTTTGCCTGTATTCAGCTCAGACCTCTGTACAGAGGCTCAACAAGAATTTTTGAAGTACATAACTTGGAAGTCGGTTTATCCATGTTTTACGAAAACCGAAGGGAAAAATTTTAAGAAAATACGCCGATAATTATTTCAAATGGTTGTAACTCTGAAAATAATGTGAATTTTTCAAAACTCATTGTTGAGCCTCTGTACAGAGGTCTAAGCTATATACAGGCAAAATACTATTATAATAGAAGCATTTTTTACAAAAGGAGAACATTTGAAAAAAAGGTTATTCTAAGTTAATGTTTTGCCAAAATATTGTATTTAAATAATTTTTTTTTTGTCATTATGTCCTTAAAACAATTTTATACATATATTCTAATATAAGTGGCACTAAATATCATGAAAATTATGCATTTATGCGATTTTTTAAAATCATGGTTCCGATTGTAGTCGGATACCTTAACATATACCTGCATTTTTCAAACCATTCAAATACAAATCTTTAAGCATCTCTTCATAATATAACTTGACCACTTTCAAAGAAAGCGGCTCAAATTTTCTTTTGCTTAATCAAGCAGATCAGTTGCTTATTTAATGGACAAAATCTTTATATAGTTAAATTCAAAACTCAAGAAATTGTGTTTAATTTTAAAAAATTTTATCTCTCCCCCTCGAAAGTAATCTTTAAATTATGAAGTTTAAAATTTTTTTTATAATAAGTTTCGTATAAGTTCTGCTTTAATTTCTTGGAAAATGTCGTTTCGATATATATATATATATATATATATATATATATTTTCTTTTTAGAAGCTGCACTTTTCAAATGTTTTACTTCTTTTGTAAAAATTTAGTTAATTTATGAGATCCTCCGCAACACTAAGTTCATTACTAATTTTTAAAATATAATTATAGAGTCAAACTTCTGAGCAACACACATCTGAAAACAAAAATTATATAAATCGTAAAATGTATAGTGATTAAATAATTTAAATTAAAAATGAGAAAATCAGTTATTTCTTTCCTTACGGCACTAAAACGGTTGTGATGGGTAGGAAAACATAGTGCCAAAATCAAGAGATGATAAGAGTTGAAAGTTTTCTTGATTAACATTTAGCAAAATGTTATATTCTGTAAATTGAATAGGACTTTGTTGCATTCTGATGTTGTACTTATTTAATCAGCAGTATTTAATGAAGACTGAATTCATTGATTTTTCAAATAAATCTTCATTTCATCGAATTAAAAAAAAACTAAGCACGAAATGTTAAAAAAAATTGATAGTAACAAATGGAAGTACTTTGTAATTAAAAAATTAATATTCTTACAAACAAAAATCGTAAATTTTACAATTTACATATTTAATATTAACTATAGTTTTTCCTTCATTTATTGTAAGCTGTCTTTTAATAAGGATAACCATAAAAAATAAAAATGAATTAAATTATCAGAAATAAAACCATTTTTTTAAAAAATAATTAATTTAATTTGCACTTCTTAAGAATTCTGAAATTTTGAACTCTTTTACAAATAGTCTACAGCAAGCAATTGAAAGTGATTTTCATTTAAAGAGCTTTATTGATTAATTAAACTAAAGAAGAAAAACATAAGCTGAAACAAAAGCCTGGCCCTAATTATAAATATTTGTTGCGCTCAAACTATTATAATTAGGCATATGTTTGTTCGGTATATTGTAAGAATTATTATGAATTTTTATACGACCATTTACCTCAGTAAAATTCAACGTGCACCCACTTGGTAGCTCGAAGAATAAAAAAGCGGTATTCCAGTTCCCGCCAAGTGTTAAGTTCAACACTTGCTTCAACACTGCCTATAGTCGAAATTTACACTGAATGTTAAAGATTGACTTCGTTTCGTGAAACCAAAGCACGCATCAGGCTTTCCCGTGAAGCGACTCCATTTCGGCAAAAAATGTCTTTCTTAGATATGTTCCCCCAAGTCCCTCTTGACTGAGCATTCGTATCATATACTGCCTATTAAAACTGACCTATCCAATGATGCAATTTACATTGATATATTTATGATTATTTTGTAATGAATTTTTATAATCAGGGCAAGACTTTTAATTCATCCTATATTGCCAGTTTCTGAAAATCTAGTTGTATATCGTCCATGTTAATATTTATAAAACTGCTATACTTCTACAATTTATCAAATTAAAATACATGTTTATAAAAAATCTACAAATTTATGAAAAAATATTATATTTCTAAGCATTTATTTTCAATCGTTTGATCTTCGATTTAAAAAAAAAAAATGTTTAGACTTTCTTCAAATGCACATTAAAAATTAGAATTTTAAATTTTGAACTTTTGGATTGTTAAAAAGTCTACTGAAAAAATCTCTTATATTATATATGTGATAACCCCTTGGCTGGATATAACTCAACGGGAATTTGTTGCTCTTTTTTATAGTATAGTTACAGATTTAGAGCTTTTAAGCAAAATGAATTTTTTTTTTGGAGCAGTTATGCAAAGGAATTCACACACACAAGCGGAATCTTTTCATAACATTAAACCTACAGAACAGTTGAACATGTTTTGTTAAAACTTTCGGTTAAAATGTGGAAATTGCTTCCGTTACTGAATAAAACTTTAATTAAATATTTTCGATTTCTAGTATTTATATTTTATTACTTTGGAGTTCATATTATTTTATATTTCAATGTCGGCTTTTAAAACTTTCAACTTCTGAGGGCAGTATTTATCATTTCATTAATAATAAAAAGTTTTTCTGAACTTGCAACTATAACGATAGTCTTTTTTTAGTGAATAATTTATCATTATTTACAGTCTTTTGAAGTTTTAGTATAAACTCTAGAAAGACTACACACATTCCTCAGTTTAATCAGTTCAACGGATTTCGAAAGGAATTTGCTACACGAATTTAAAAATATAACAGGGAGATTTAATGAAATCCTAATTTGTAATACACTATTGATGAACCTTATCTTAAGCGACACGTTTTAAATAGATGCATAAATACATAATCATACAAATACACGCAAAAGCAAACACACATGTATACATATAAATATTATAAATATTACTATTTTATTTTAAAGTTTCTATGCCTAAGAATTTCATGAAAGTTTATTGCGGACAAGTTTAAGTAGCTCATGGTATCATCCCAGTAAAATTGCTTATGTTTGGTTTCCATATAATTTTTTGCATTAATTCTTATTCTTATCAATTATCAAAATTGAAATAAACTCATTTATAACTGTAAATTTGATTATGAAAATTTAAATTCACCTACAATTTAACAATAAAAATTTTAACTTTATGAAAGAAAAATCACACATTGCGCAGTTTTCAAATACACGATATAAAACGAAAAATATTGTAAGTTTTTGTCTGGTTCTAGGATGCTTTAATGCTGTAAAAATGTCAGCAATTTGTATCAAGTGTTTACAAAGATGTGACGCGCGAGATTTCTCCATCCAACATCCCTTCAACTTATGGTACGTCTAACTTATTTATTGCACAAAAATAATTTTGGGGGATGCTAATTTATACAAAAAGGTATAGAAACGAAGGAATTCAAATTGCAGGCTTTTTTCAAAAAGAAATAAAAAGACGTGGGAAAATGTTTGAATTGGATGCTCGATAGTAATGTTTTATAAAATGTTATTTTAAAAACCTGCTCTTAAACGAAAACAATTATTTCAGAATTAAATTTGCTTAGATTACTCTGTAATATATTTGCGGTGAATAACATGATAACATTTACATAGCAACATTTTACTATGCAATTAAAATAATAAGTTTTTTTGTTATTGTTTTCTTATAAAAATAGAACTTTTATCTTTTTTTTTCAATGTATGTAATAATTATTACAAACTCCACTGAAAGAATTTTTCTCATGAAGTTAATTAACGAAATAATTACAAGATAGGAAGCACATACAAATATATATATATATATAATTAAGTTGAAACGTACTCAAAGTTTTACTTTCTTTTTATAATCTTTGTGTTTTTCTGCCTTATATATTCATATATATCAACTTCAACTTTTTTTTTAGTAAAGATTATCCAACCTTAAAATTCCAATCCTGTTTCATTTCCTTTTATGGTTATATAGTCTGAATTTTTTCACGCGTTACCCTCCATTTGAAACATAGAAGATGCTGAAATAACAATAATTAAAATAACTATACAACCAACCCTAAATCACGTACAGCTGGCGTCAGTTTACACTACTGAAAGGTTGTACGCTGAAAGCTCGTGAACAAATAAAAAGCTCGATAGAAAAATATTTGTTCTACCGAAAACCATATATACATATATATAGTCGGATCCCGATTTACCGAACCCTTATTTAACGAATTTCGTGATTTATCGAATTTTTCTTTCACCCGATTAAAATGCAGACAAAAAATAACTCTACTTAACAAACCCCGAATCAACGAATTATTTCAACAGCCGAAAAAAAACTTTTATTAGCTTGGATATGAAAAATTTCGGATTTCTTTTCAAATGACATATCCTTTTTTTTCCGGAGTAGAAAAAAACTTTTCTTGTGAGCAGCAAATATCAGCGCTAAAGGGCTGACAGGCTGACAAAGGGCTAATAAGACTTTACAAATACAGATGAGTTATGACTGTAACCTATCCAGTGAGTTTTGAATAGAACAGAAAATTACTTTCTGAGTCTCTTATTAAAACTGTTACATTCTCTAATGTTTTACATTGTTTAGAAACTGAAAACATACATCATGTAGCAAAATGTAAATGATGCAGTATTTTCTTCTCTGCATAAAGTCAAAAAAATAACTCTTTTGAGTCAAAAATCAAAAAGATTGTCAAACATCTATTAGTCATTATTTTAAAGTTTCCAATTAACTGGTGCGTAATAATTTACTAATAGTGTTTTTATCTGCCGAATAAAAAGGGTGTAATTTCGAACTATGGATATTTTTGTGTTGTTGCTTATTATAGAATTTCCAAAAAGTAAGTGCAAAAGATTTGTATTTTTTTTTTCTACCCCGATACTACGAATAAGCCTGCATTAACGAATAAAATGTTCGATCCCGATGCATTCATTGAACCGAGGTCCTATTGTACATACATAAATACATATACATACTCATATATATACATAAACAGTCGACTCTCACTAATTCAAACCTTCGATAATATGAACCTCTCGCTAATTCGAAGTATATGTTCAGCCCCTAGAAACTCTTGATATTTCGAACTAAAACAATACGTTTTGGTGCACTCAATATTTCAAAGTAAATTGTTCAATTGTCAATAATTCAAAGCCAGACTATAACACGCGATAATTCGAAGTTTTCTTATAAAACTCTCGACAATTCGAACACTCACTATCATGTAAATCCCTGTGCCCAAACAGGTTGGAGCTTAGATGTTTTGCGTTGTACTGTCTCTGCGTGTCTCCCCTTAACGTATCCCCTTTGCTGACCATCTGCCTGGCATTCCTTCTTTGTTTTTAGCGGTTCTTCATGCAAAAATACACTTTTATTACTTTCATTCTTCAAGTGGACAATAGACCAGTCGCACCTGTTGTCAGCCATCCATATCTTTCGTATAACACGTGGCCTTGCTACACATATGTTCAGAAAGGATGGTCCACTATTGTGAAGAAGAGATGTGTAGAGGATTGTGTATTTTGCGTCGGAGTAACATGATGATTATGACTCATTTGTGTGACTTTTAGCACGTGGCACCAAATAGGGCACGTGATGGACTGGACCCTGCCTTGAAGAATCAATGGCGTTGGGTGACAGGGTCTGAGGGAACCGATAACAAACTAAAAAGATTTTTAAAAACAATTGATTTTTTCATCAAAAAATATTAATTATGTACGGTATACATTCTTTTTATATCGTTTTTAATACACATAAATGTATTCTTTAAATACAGGACTTTTAACTACTGTATAATATTTATATTGCAGAATATGTTCTTTTTAAAAATACTTTAAAATAATTTTATGCATTTGTACAATTGTTGTTTTGTTTCATAGTTTCAAACTTAAATGCGCTAGAAAAAAATTTCTCTTTGTGTGTTTTGGGAGTTTTTTCCTACCCTCTTGATAATGCGAAGTTTTTCATTGGTCCTTCCAACTTCGAATTATCGAGAATCGACTGTACACACATAAACACACTCATATATACATAAACACACTCACACATACACAAATACATATAACTGCTTCTTAAAGCTGAAATATTTTTTAATTTGCAATCTAACTTATTTATATTTTAAAACGTTTAAATTTTGAAAATGTAGTTGAATGTGATTAAAATAAAAACTTAGGGAATGAAGTACTTTGTTGTTTACTTATTATAATTTCATTATAAAGTCTTGTGAGAATGAAATGCGCTTTCTTTACTAAAAAGAAATGTCTAATTATATTACATAGAATATTTTTTTAATGAAATCATTTGAAATCATTTTCAACAATAAAACCTTTATAAAAGAATCTGTTTTATTTTTATTTCTTCTATGCGACTGTTGTCATTGTCATCGAGATATCCTCTATTCAATTCAATACAATTTCTTATATGACGCACGAAAATGTAATGATAAAAAAAAGGAAAAAATTAAGGAAGAAAGGAAAAAAAAAAGAAAGAAAGAAAGAATGTGTTTCTGACCGGTTACCGGCAAAGTGTGTAGAGTCTAAGAGAGATAACACACACAGTAAAAAAAAAATCATCTTCATCTTCCCACGTGCTCGAACAAAATCCAATCTTTCTCGACCAATGAAAAGAAGAGAATTAAATAAAGTATACCCCTTGAAGGTATATTTGCCACTATAAAATCTAGTCTTAACAAATGTAATATATCAGCTGAGGCTCTTAAGATACGTGAACGTGTGATTTTTCTCTTCTCTGACATTCTAGCTTCACATAGCTTTGATACTTTTTCTTTTGTTGTTGCTTCTCTCTCTATCTCTTCTTCCCAGCTCTGCTCCTTTCCCCCTACCCCTCTGCTCTAGCAAACCAGGGATATAGTCGAGATCCGGACGGAGAGAGCGTTCATAACAATTCTCTACTCCGCACGACCGCATCCTTTCTCTTACTCTCCTAGATGCTTTCCAAACTCTCTCGTTTCGGTTATGCGTGCATGCCGGCGCGATATCGCAGCTCGGCTGCCGCAACCGCGACGGTAGGCTGCCCCTTCCAGCAGGCCGGGACACACCAGGAAGCCGGGCCGGTATATGAAAATACTCTGCCGTTCAGTGAAGTCCCTACTCCGAAAGGACTTCCGATTTTAGGTACTGCTATTGAACTTATAAGAAGCGGTGGAGCTGCTAAAATTCACGAGTATTGCCACAAGAGACATCAAGAACTGGGTCCTATCTTTAGAGAGAAAATGGGGGCCTTGGACGTAGTAGTCGTTTCGAATGAAGATTACATCACAAGAGTTTATAGATCTGAAGGAAAAAATCCCATGCACTTGGTACCAGAGCCCTGGTTAATATACAACGAAAAAAAGGGAATCAAGCGTGGACTATTTTTCATGTAAGTACTCTTTTTTCATCCTCTGACAGATCTTTTGTTTCCTTTTTTTCCCCACTCTTTAGCATCAGTAGAAGAAGCAACAGTGTAGAAGGAAGTGAAGTATTAACAAATATTTATTAACGAAGCCAATCAAAATTGAAATACTTGAATCACTTTTTCTGTTTGATACATCAGAAAACTTGCATCTAGTTTCAATTCACTTTAAAGATTTGTGCGTGAACTGGGTTCGGTCTCTTGCTCTAAATAGCTTCTTTTTCCAAAAACATTATATTATTAAACGCATCTTTGTTAAAAAGATTGTTCAAAGAGGAGTATTTGAACTAGCTCTTTTTAAAGAGCGTCACCTCTTTTTTCAAATGAAGTTGAAACTTTTTTCAGTTATTCAGTGTTCTCTCCAATAAATGCAACTACTGCATGAAAAATATTTAGCATTTGAACTGAATATTTTCTTAGTGTTTTTAAGGTAATTTGTAATTCCATTTATTTTCAACTGATTGTCTTAAGGTATTATAAACTGGATTTCTCGACCTAAGTTAATATGTGCATTTGAAGCTATCGTTATTCTACTAATGAAAGCCGAACCGATGTTATTACATGCACTATTGCAATTTTTTTTTCATAAACATTTTCAAATATTTCACAAATAGTTTTACAAAATTATCAACCTTTAGCTCCAGAAAAAAAAGATGTAAACATTGAAAGTAAGAAATCAAAATATTCATTTATAATTTTGAATTATCTTGCTCGACAAAATTATGGGCTCTATATTCCTTCACATGAATTTTCTTTACGTTTAGTAAACAAATTTCAAAGAGTATTACCGTTCAAAATTGAATATGTAACGATTTATAAATAATATTATCAAGAGTTATTTTTTAACATTAGGAGGAAACAAATTTTAAAAAACACAACGTGTTGCATCTGGATCATTAAATTTTTTTTTTCTGTCAATGAGGCCATAAGGACAACAAACCAGACTAATGAAACAAATTTTTATCTTTAGTGAGCGCTTAATCAAGGAAAAATTTCCCTATACTTTAATCTTAAAGAGAAATGTGCTCCATTTTACCTTTCAAAATATAGGACATGATCTGATTTGCATGGTTTTGCCTACGGTAGAAATTAAATTAATTAAAAAACGAAATGAAATAGAAAAATATTTTATAAATAATATTTTGAGTAGAAAATTTTAAAAAAATATTTTAAAGGCACATGAAGCTTTTTGAATTTAGAAATCATTGATTTTTTTTTTTTAAAAAAAAGCTTCCTTTTCATTTATATTTCTTTAAAAACAAATTTAATAAGAAATTTTACTCTCTTTTATAAATGGTATCACAAAAGACTTTTAAAAAATTAATGAGTAGTTCTTGGAAAGAGACCCAAGCGATGAAATCAATTTTTCCAACAAGTATAGGATTTATTCTTTCTGATATCAATTTTTATACGCAATTTTCCATTAACTGCTTTCATGGATGTTAAATAAATTTGCCTCGTCTCACATAAGACTTATCACTTCACTTTTTTTTTTTAGAATCTCTTATTTTAATCTTTAAGAATGTATTCAAAACCTTCAAATTTCAACTTCCTAAAAATAGTTACAGTTTTTCTCGAAAATTCTCGAATCTTTTTTCTTTTTTCAATATTTTCTAAAGGTGCTAATCCAAAAACATTACAACTATTTTGGTCATTTTTTTAAATTCGATAATTTGGATCTTACGTAAGTTCCCTTGACACTTTTTTAAAGCATATTAAAAGCTTTAAACGAATTAATAAATGAGCTGCAAGAAATAATGTCAATTGAAACATTGTTTTATTATTTTTTCCAGGGATGGAGAACAATGGCGAAGCAGACGATCCGTTCTGAATCATCTCCTCATCCCCAAAATAGCCGAATTGCACGGCCACATTTTCACTTCAGTCGTGAATGATGTTGTTGATCGTTGGGAAAAGATTGTTGAGAAGACTGAAGATGGTGTTTTGCCGAATTTGGAAAATGAGCTCTACAACTGGTCCATTGAAAGTAAGTCCAAATTTATATTTTCCTTTAAAAATTTCTTCACATTGGAATCAAGTAGATTCCTTTTTGATGTTAAATGTTCTACAGATAATCATGTATTTATGTAATTTAAAATTATTAAATGTCTGGTTTTGTGCAACTTTAACCTTTATAGAAATGTACAAATGCATTTTATATCATTACATTTTCAGCTACAGTGATATGTAACATACGCAACAGTGTATGTAACAGTGAATATAATATAAGTATTTCATTATTTCGATGTAAAGAAAAATTTTATTGTAATAGCACTTTTAATTAGCAATTGATAAATAATTTTAAATCCAGTTGACGTAACATACACAGTAAAAGTTTAGGATGAAATATTTATAACTACTCAAATCGAAACTTAAATGAATTTTCTGAAAGTTGGGGGAAAAAAACCCAAAGCAATCTAAATCTTGAAGCTAATAAATCTTTATTATTGCTAATTTATTTATTTATTTATTATACATTGCAAATTTTTAAGTAATTTTCATCTTAAATTCATTTGGTTTTTAATATTGTAATTGATTTGTTTGTAAAGAGAGAGAGAAATAGAAAGAGAAACGGTCTGATTATATCTAAACAATAAAACCCGACGTAAACATTTTTCAGCTTTCCTTTTAAAATCAAAATACTTTTTTTTATGTATTCTACGATGTTTTAAAAAAAAAGCAGATTTTTATCATAAAAGCAAAATTCTGAAGCTTGCGTGAACAATGTGTTAAACTCTAATGTTACACGATACATTCTGAAAGCAAGTGCAGAAAAGTTTCCGATTTATTTAAAATTCCACATAACTTTTTATAAAAATCGTAGATATTCAACTATGCAAACTATACTAATACTCTTAAAATAGATACTCTTTACTCGTTCTCTAAGCGCGATTGTAAAGTAATACGGTCATTAGTAGAGAAGCAACGTACGCCAATTTCAAAAGAGATCGTCATTATTTAACATTTTCTACAGTGAATGATCTAAAGTGGATGTCCTCAGTTGTAAGAGGGACAGCCTCGGGCCCAGACGTTTTTTTTTTTTTCCCTTGTATTTCTTATCTGGTATAACAACCCCGTTATTATAATAATAATAAAATAAAATAAAAAATAGATTAAAGACAGAGCACGTTCGGTGACTTTTGCTTCCGCAATCTCAGGTAGTCGGGCTTTTCAATGTTAGAACGGAAAGTTTCGCAACAGCATTTAAGTAATCATTATTCAAGACAGGAAATGAGGCAAAATAGGAATCGCCGATGTTTGTTGGCGACCGTAAATCATAATTTTGCTCATAAGCTTTCACATAGAATGTAGAAAAGGAGAAAATAAATCGGAAATATGACTGGTAGCCATTTTTAAAAATAACAGTGTTCAAGTTTTTTTTTTTTTTTTTTAAATAATGTTAGTAAGTATATATGCCTTACTGTTGTAGTAATAGAAAGCACATTAAATTATTTGTTTCTAATATTTAAATGAGCTCTCCAATGGAAATTTATCCCTTCTATTACAATTAGTATTAATTTATCTGCTTAATAGAACTTTCTGGAGATTTTCAAATTATTTAACGTTGAATGATAAAATCCACTCATTGGATCAAAAAGAAGTTAAAATGTTTCTTTATTGTTGAACGGGATTCATTCCTCTTAAAATGAGCATTCTCTCGTTCAAAACCAAAATAAAATATTATTAAAATATAAATAGTAAATATAAAAGCTTTTCTTTATTCTCATTTCTTCTTATTTATACATATTTTTATCATCTCAATATTTTTTTGTTTAATCCTCTTCTTATTTTCATAATAATAATAATATTGTTAGGAAGAATTTATTATATTTTCTCTTTTATTGGGGAAACAGGAAAATTCAACAATGTTGATTCAAAGTTACATTTACTTATGCTTTTTTCTTACTATAAAACTGTAAAACAATGATATAGTAAGAGAAAAGCATAAGTAAATATATATTTTGCAGTCATATGCCTGAATTCACGAGTTTTGTTCGCTTTCTAAGAAACTTTCAAGAATGGTAAATTAATGTATAAAAATGACAGTGATGTTTTTTGAGATCTTTAAAAATCTGAGGACTAGAGAAAAAGATAAGAGTTTAGACAACTAATAGAAAGTAAAAGAAAAATATAAACGTGAGAGCTTTTTAATATAAGTCAAATATATTGGTTCAGAAGTGCTCAGTGTTATTATTTAAAAAATAACGATTTTGAATGACTTATCCTTAAATACATTTACGTTGTAGGGTAATTATGCTAAGAATTAATTTTCTCTATTATAAGATAAAAAAAATTAGACGGAAAACAATCTAATGAATAATAAATTTTGTTTTATATGTTCAAAATTAAATTGCCTTAAAAAAACAAAACGAAAATCAGTATAAACAATCGGATAGTTAGGGAAAAATCGGAGAATTAAGAAATTAGATTTTTACCTCTCTTTAAGAAACATTACGAATCAGATTATAAAATAGTTTATATCAAGCGTTAAATATAATCCTCAGTAAATTCATTCGCTCTTAAAATTAAAGCAGACAATTTTATTTTTTATTTAAAATTTGAGAAGTCCCAACTAAAAGTCAATTTACTGTAAAATTTCCTTCGGCATAGGTTTTGAAGATATTTGAACGTGTACAACCGTCTGTTAAACAGCTTTTTGAGAATTCAGTGACTCACGCTTAAATATTTCCAGCCGTAAGAAAAAGAGAACAAGAAATAAATGCTTAAAATGGAAAACTATTCTACAAATAAGAATATAATATAAAACAAAACGCATGAGTAGTTACGTAAAATGTAAATGAATACTATATAAAAGTGTAATGCAATGTATTGATTTCAAGTCTGAAACTGCAGTGAAAAGGAATTCGATAAGAGGAAAGAAAAAGAAAAAAAAGAAGAGAAAAAAGAGCCTTTCACCCGTGACATAGATTTAATGTTATGAGAAGATGGGCTGAAATCGTGTCATTGTCAGTAGTATCAACGGAAGGCCGTGTCCTTCACGCTATTCGAAGATTCCTTTTTAAAACTTCAATTACGAATTATCCAGTTCTTAACCTTGTGCTCTACTTTAAAGGGCATATTTGTAGGCGGTGACATTTGAACTTCGTTTTCTAGAGGTAAACGATACGGAAGTGAAACAAAAGGAGGAGAAAATTGGGGATTCTTGAATAAATTCAAAAACGTGTATTTCTCTGTAATTTGTAGAAATATTAAGCTCTATGTTTATAATGGTGTTGTTTTGATTAAAACTATTAACAGAGATTCAAAACATATGTAAATACAAAATATATATATATATATATGATTTTAAATAATTGGCGGTCAATTTCCCAATTTTTTTAAAAAAAATATTAATTATAAAACATAAAAAGTCGGTTTCTTACAAAGTAGTTTTCTTTGTATGCCGTGTTTTTTATGTTATCTATTTCTAAAATATTAACTTGCAATGAGTGTTCAATGATCCTTTTCAACATAAAAAATGTTTTTCAAAAAAAGTCTGATAACTACAACTTTTACACCAATTCACACACACAATTTAAAATCATTTTGATTTCTAATTTGTTTCGTTTTGCTTTTTACAGCACTAGGAACAATGGTGTTTGGTCGCCGTTTGGGTTGTGTTATGCCAGCAGAGTCCGAGAGCCAATTGCATGAATTTGTACATCAAGTGCAGCAAATTTTCAAAGAATCTGCAACAATGGCCATAATTCCACCTAAACTTGCCTCCACATTTAGATTACCTGTTTGGAGACGATTTGAAAGTGCAGCCGATACTGCTTTGGATATGGGTAAGTTAAATAGCAACTGTTTTGTTAGATTTTATTAAGTCTAATCATTTCTAAATGTGACTAAAGAATTTCAATTGTTTTATTATATTTCAGCACGAGGATATGTCGAACAGCGCATTGCAGAAATCGATCAAGAGCGCAAAACTGATAAACCTATTGGTGGAATTCTCAGGTACCTTCTAGACATTCCAAATATCGTGCAAAATGAAATAGTGAACATCGTTGCTGATCTTATACTGGCAGCCGCAGATACGGTAAGTTATCTCATGTTATGTTAATTTCAATACTTATAATTTACAGATATATTCATTTAAAACCAAAAAATGACAAATAATAGGGAAATTTGGAGGATTGGTGGTAAAAAAAGAATTGAAAGGCTACCAATGTATAATACAAATATTTACCATAAAATCCGGTGTATAACGTGCACTTTGAACACAAAAAGTTAGACTGAAATTTGTGGATGCGCGTTATACTTCGGGTTTAAAAATGATTGCTTCAAAAATTTAAAAAAAAAAAAAAAGAGAGAGAGAGATGAGTATAAAACAAGTAATACAGAAAAAACATTTTTAAGTCAATTCCTACTTAGATCAACAAAGAAAAATTTTATTTTAGCTACTTTTTATTAAATAGTTACAATTAATATAAATATATACATACATATGACAGAATCACAGTATTAAGTGGTAATTAATCGTTATTAATTATCATTAAAGTATCGTATTGTCATCCAAAACAATCCTGTATATAAAATTTCAGTTCAACTGAATGCTTAAAACCGTGAGAAAAAAAACCTTTTCAAGTTTTGACACAAGTCGCCAAAAATGATGCTAAGGTGGTTGTATTTGTAATTCTTTAAATATAATTAGTTTTAATTAATTCATTTTTATTAATTATAATTAAATTATTGTATTGTCATCCAAAATAATCATGTATATTAAATTTCAGCTGAACTGAACGCTTTAAAATGCAATTTATTAACGAGTAAAAATTTCACCAAGATAAATAAACAAAGAAACAAATAAATACATAGAGAGTGCGAGTTAATAGTAGGAATTGAAAAATGGACTTCTACATAGATCGGAATAGTGTTTATATAAAAAAATGATATAACTTATAAACGTAAAGAGTTGTAGTTTTAGAAGTGTACTATATTTTCAAAAGCCTGGGATAATACCTCAAATAAATGACTTCAAAACTTAAAGAGCATTGCAAACATACATTTCAGGTTCCTTCGTAAAAAAAGGAGGTGAGCGTTATACGGCGATTATACCTAAAAAAATTTTTTTTAATGCAGCTTGAAAGTAAAGGTGCATGTTATTCGCCGGATTTTACGGTACTTTTTAAATTTAGACAGTAGAATTATCAAATTTTGGTTTTTAAAAATTATTTCTAAGAACAATAATTGTTTTTTGTAAAGATGTAATGAAACTGTCTGCTTAAGAAAAATTAGTTCAAGTCAATAAACAAACTACATTATTTGTTCAAAAATGGAGCAATTTTGCATTCATTTCTCGAGTTCTGATGAGAAATTATAAAACTGGAGTATTCAATTTTTTTATAAAATCATGGATTTAAACAACAGAAAATATAAATTGGAAATTGATCCTGAAATAAATTGACATCTTGACACTAAAATACATAAATGCGAGTAGTTCATTGTCATAAACTCCAGAAAGATCAGAAAATTTCAATTATTTAAAAAATGTCACTAATTCTTCCGCAATTTAGTTTTATTAAAGATTTTTCACAAAATTAACTTGTTTAATGTAATAAATCATTATTATCTGTGTGTAACTTGCACTTTATACTTAGTATTGCATACAAACTCCAGAAATCTATAAAATAAAACAATTTGGAGAAAGAACAATGCGCAATTAAAATTTCTGAATAATTTATACCAATTTTTATAACACAACATACATTTAAAATTTCCTTTTTTTTACCGTGAAATGGGCATTAAAGCTGTAAATGGTCTTAATTTGTGTGTGTAATTTTTTACAGACATCGCACGCCACACAATGGGCCCTATATTCACTAGCTAGAAATCCCGAATGCCAAGAAAAAATTTTGTCTGAAATCGCACGCGTCGTTCCTGATGGAAGAGAAATAGATCACGATGATATCAAGAATATTCCTTACTTAATGAAAATAGTAAAGGAAACTCTCAGGTAAGCATTTGTTAAAAATTTCTAACAAAATTTATAATGGTGAATATCTCACTTCTAAAGGATACGCTTGAGTTTTTCCTTTCAACTCACTTAAAAAATTTTGGAAGCTTGAAATTTTGAAAAATAAAACAACATTAAGAGATCAAAAAATATTTTCATCGAGTGGAGAAAAAAAGTGACATTCAGTTAGATTTCGTAAAGACATTTTAGATAAATTCAAAGAAATTTTTTTAGCTGCTATATTAATTTTTATTTTTTTCCCTCTTTGTTTAGACTATATCCTATTGCTTCTTTTCTAACAAGAGTTCTTCCTGAGAAGATTGTCCTTGGAAATTACGAAATTCCAGCCGGTGTAAGTTTTATTTTAGCTCAATAAGTATTTGTTACATATATATATATATATATATATATATATATATATATATATATATATATATATATATAATGTTCCCTTTTTAGAAATAATAGATAAATGATTTATTTTATGTGTAAAATAATTAAGAGCTTAACTCGTCTTTTCAAAAACAAATTAAGTGTAATAGTTTTCTTTTCGAAGTATACTGGATTTATTTAATACTAGTAGGCCATATGAAGAAATTATATTTATTGATAAAAATCTTTTTCCCCCCCAGAAATTGTTTTTCATGTCCCAGTACACCGTAGGAAGAGATCCTGAGAGATTTGACGACCCAGAAAAATTTGACCCTGACAGATGGGACAACCCTAAGCCCAATGCACACGGATGTATGCCGTTTGGTCATGGTGCGAGAGGATGCATTGGTCGAAAAGTAGCCGAGTTAAAGATGCAACTGCTATTAGCGAAAGTAAGAAACTTTGATAGCTAACGTTTTCTCATCAATAAATTTTAGTCTAATATTATACACTTACGCCCTCCTTTCCACTGAAATATTAAATCAATTTTAGACGAAGATTGTCTTCTCGTTTTTGTTCTTTTACTGTTTTTTCCCCTTCCTTTCTACCTTAATGCAAATATATACAAAATAAAACTTAGAATGAAATAACTATGACTAATTAATTTAATTTTCTCGAGTAACTGTTTATATGGAACTATATTACGTAATTTACCGCAACTCATCAATGGAGACATATTCGAAAGCATTCACTAAAGTATCGCATTCCAATATTAAAAATAAAATTAAACGTATTTTTGAAAAATTGAAAAGAAAGAATGAAAAAAATATTTTCATTAATTTGCGTGTTTTACAGAAGTTCGTCGGAACGAATTCAACCAACCTAAGTCACGAATGTGATTAAAAATATTAAAAATGCAATTGCTTAAAAATTTTCTTTAATTTTCTTAACTAGTTAGAAGCAAACGAATAATTCTAAGTTAGTGTTTCGAAGAAGAATAAAATCAATAAAGACTTTCAATTATTTTTAAACAAAAATATGACCATATGAATTGCTGTGCTTCCTTCTAAACATTTCTATTTACTTACAGGCCGTGCAGCGGTATCATATAGAAGCAGTGAATGAAAAAGAAGTGGGAATAGCTCTAAGAATGATCACCACACCAGACCAGCCGATTAAGCTTCGCTTGACGAAGAGAACGTGAAGAGAAAAAAGAAGGAAGCACATCTCCATTATAGTGTTTATTAATTTACAGGAACAATAAGATTACAGGGGTGAAGTATGAATAATTACTTAGAAAACTTTTGCAATGGCTCTAGAAAGTGCAGCAAGGCTTTTGAAGAAATGGTGTCCTATTATTCTTCTCTTATCTAGTCTATACAACTCTTCTGGTAAGCAAAGCGGCTTTCCCCACATCACCCTCTGTGAAGCGTCGGTTTTTCCCCACTCTCCTCCCTTTTACTCCCTTTTTTTTTATTTAAAAAAAAAGCTGGTGCTAGTGGCTTCCCTTTGACGAAGAGCACGCTTAATATGCTTCTTCCTCTCGTTTCACAGAGAGAGGACGACGCTCAACAAGGCAAGAAAAGACTGATGAAGAAAATCCTTGTGATATATAAAGTGCAAAAAAAAGAGAAAGGAAAGAAGCAAAAAAAAAAACTTTTTTTTAATTATCTGAATAAAAAATTGCCATGGATCGAAGAGGTGTTAAAACTGTTGTGTTTCGTGCACTGACATCCGTTGAAATGTACACATATGTTCTAACAATTTCGTCTGTGGCGAAAACTTTTTTCTATGAGCTGTTGTCCCTTTACCTTTAAAAAAAAAATTTTTTTTAATTTTATCTTCAATGCGTATCGCATGCTTATTTGAATAAGTGCGCGGAAGATTAAAAAAAGAAAAGAAATATTTTGAGTTTCTTCATATTTATAAATTGTCTAATCAATTTTAGAATGTCGGTATGTTTTCCTTGCAGTTTCTTCGTTGATTTTAAATATCTTTAATTTCATGAATGTAATGCTTTTGCGAACTAAAGTAAGGTCATTGGTAAATTTTGAGGCAAAGATAGATATTTTTTTTAACAAATACTCTGAAATTTGCCTTAAATTTAAAGAAATGCCGTTACTAAGTACTTTGAAATTACTTAAATATTTCAGTAAATCTATGTTGAATGATAGACAGGGTGAAGAAATAAATGTTTAAAACAAATTTCATAATTTAATGAAAAACGGGTAAAATATTTTTTAATTCAAACTTCTTATTGATTTTGCAATATTTTTCTTGTATGTTAATTCTTTATCCCTGTTCAAATGTTGAAATTGAATACCAATAAAAAAAAATCTCAGGAACTACTTCAAAGAGGTAGAGCAATTTACAATTATTCTCTTGTTAAAACTTGTTGAATATTATATTTTAGGTACATTATATATGTATCTCTTTGTCATGAAAGTATATTTTGTAAGATTTATGTACAATATTTTATTAAATAACCACAATATAAATGTTTTCCCGACAGTGGTTTTGTAATTGGTGATTGTATATAGAATGAGAATGTTCTTAAACTGGAAATTTTATACAAAAATGGTTTTTCCATTTTGACTTCGAAAAATTTTTAAGAAATATTTTATTACGAATAACAAACATTTGAATATAAAGAATAAGAAAATAAAAATATTTAAAACATAACTTTTTAAAAAAATGATCTAAAATTTAATAGTTTTTATAAGAAATTTAAAATATTTTACAAATTGTTGAACTAAAATTGCTGTGATCCAAATAAAACTATCTAAAATTATTTTTGAAGAAATTTTAGAAAGATCTCCAATACGTATATCAAACATTGTACCAAAATCTGGAAACTATGGCACTGATTGTTACAAATATACTCTCTTTTTATGTAAAATTAATGAGTAAGACATGAAGTTATTTAAAATATAATATTACAATTCAACTTAAATATATTTACAATGTGATGCAAAAAATATTAGCCTTTTGAAAATCTGCCTTAGTAATTATTATATTTGTAATAAATTTGTTATGCGTTCGTTCGAAAAATTGAGGTAAAATACGGGTATTTACTATTAATTTGCCATGCTGAGCGAAAATTAAAAAAAATACAATCGCCTTTTACATAGTTTTTTTAATAGTAGCTAAAATCTGTAGAATATTTTAGACCACAAGTAATATTACATATTGAGTGTTATTTTTTAGATTTTGATTTTATTTCGTATATTTAAAAACATTAAGTATATAAACTGTTTTAACTAAAAACAATTAAAAAGTTATTTTCAAAATGATAGTTTCATAATTAAATCATTCTTGCACAGAACGTACAAAATATTCTTTACGACATAATTGTAGAATGTATTAGTTAGTAGTTATTTTTGAGCTATCACTTAGCAAAAACTGTTCGAATAAAGCACTTTTTATTGACAAATATAAATTTATATTTAGGATTAACTTTCTTTAATACATAAATGCATCTCATTTAATTAAAATTATGTGTAACATGTAATTCATTTTATATTTGATTTAAATAGCGTGACGAGTTCTTTGGAGGAATTTATCATCCCTAGCATTCATTTCATTTCTAAATGTAATACATATACCTCTCTGTGCTTGTATATAAGTTAGTTACGTATTGCTTCGTTGATAATTTTCTCTTTATGTTTTTTTTCTTAATTTTATATATGCATAATATTTGTTTTGTTGTATTTTGTAATATGAAATATATTATTTTAAAGAAGCAATTTTAGTTATTTCATATTTGATTGCAAAAACACACGATGAAATCAGTAGTAAATGTGTTTTATTTTGTTATTTATGATATATTTATAATGTAAATTTTAATTACTGTGTATAATAAATAATTTATACTTTTATAAAATATTGTTTTTTTCTTTTGCTGTCTTCTATGCATTTATGTTTCACGCTAAAGGTAAAGGCATACGAGAAATAAAGATTATAGAATTATAGACTGAACAAAAGGATTGTCAACTAACAGTGATTTTCTAAGTACGGATTATATAACGATAATAACTATGCGTACAAATCAATAAAATATCATAAGATTAATTTGCATTGAATAATAAAGCATTATTCTGATTATATTTCATCAAATTTTCGGTTACAATATGTTTTGTTTCTTTAAAATCTTATTTTAAAAAACAAGCATACTAAAAACACACACACACACAATTTTATTTCTGCAGGTATCAATAATCAATAAATACAAGTTGTACTAATAAAAATCAACTGAAAAACACAGTTTATGAAAAATATTAAAAATATTTTGTGAAAGCCAAAATCACTCAGCTTTTATGAAGCAAATTTATGTATTATCAGTTTAAATGGTATTAAGTTTTATAACAGAGAATATAAAAATATGTTATCTTTATTTTTTAGAAATCTCTCTAAATAAAAAAGTGTATGCTTTTTAAGATAAACCTTTGTTAGTGTTTTAAAGGAAAACAAGCTTTTAATTTTTCGTTTAATATGTTTTAGAGCAGTAGTCTCCAACCCCCGGTCCATGGATCCAATACAACAAGAAAATTACTTCCATTTTATTTACTGCGGTATATTTTTCTTGGGTTTGGGTTACTTTTTATGGAAATCACGTTATATTCCTTGTTAAATCCCTTTATATTCACTTTTTGGTGTAGCTATATTTTATTCTGAAGTCACGATTAAATACAATTAAATTAAATTTATGAAATCAAAACAGTCTAAAATATAAACAATCTACGTCCTCCCCCTCAGCGGGCCGCGGTAAAATTATCCAACATTGACCGGTCCGCGGCGATAAAATGCTTGGGAAACACTGTTTTAAGGGAATATATAATAGACCTGGTATATAATTCAAGAAACATATGATAAGTAAAAATAAAATGACTACAAATATCACAAAAATAAATGTAAAAAAATATTTAATTCCTTTCAACAGCCTATTCACCCAATGTTTAATGGAAAGGAAATGACACAGGATCTTAAATTTTAAATATTAAGTACCTGATTTATGATTATTTAATTCTGTCCAATTACATTATATACACATCTTTTAATATGACATTTGCACTTTTTTCAATATTTTTGATGGCGAAATGTATAAAAAAGAGTAAAAATTACTAAATAGAAGAGTGCATTAAAACAAAACAAAACAAAAAAGAGTTAAGCAAACGCTACTTTATTTGGTATAAATAAAACTGACTACTAAGAAACTACAAATAAACTTAAAAAAATAATAACCAAAGTAATAAAATTCCTAAAAAAATACCAGCCCTTTAAAAAGAAATTTGGACTAAAGTCATTTGCATAGACATTTACAAAATAATAAAATAACATTTGTATACCAGTAAGAGAGAGGGAAATGTACAATAAGTAAAGTAGACTTATTTTTAAGGCACCAAGAAGAATCCTCTACCAAGCATTACATTTTTGAAATTCTTCTGAATGAGAAATATTATTAATACAATTAAATTACAAAAAGGTAATTAAATACCGTCCTTTTTTTCGTCTTCATGGATCCTACCAGAATAACTTTTATGGAACCACTTTCGTAATTAAAATCAAGTCATTATAAAAGTTGAAATGTAGAATTTCTATTTTATTATCACTTTTTCCTTTCGCTTAAAATACAAGATGCATTAGAATATTTATAAAATAAATTGGGTTTGAAAAAAAATAGAAATAAAGTTGTTCAAAAGAAGAAACTTAAATGAGAATAACTGTTTCGAGTAACAGTAAATTGCACTTGGTTTTGAAAATCAAAAGAAGTGAGGCAAAATCTTTCTCAAATTTTAGAATGGGTAATATTGTATTATTCAGAAACAATTAAGAAAGATCTCATGAGAATAACTCATAAATATTTTTTCTAATAGTGTCAATATATTAAAATGAATGTACATGTTCATTTATACTAGGACTTCTCTTTTCTCCATTATATGGAAGGGTAATAAATGTAGTTTGGCGAAGTTTGATAATTGTATGATAAAATTTTTGATGAGTTAAAAAGAGACCAATCTAAAATAAAATAAGTTCGAAATTAGTCTTTTATATAAGAAGTTCACATCATCAGGATCATTTTTTTAAACATTTTTCCATTTAACCACAGTTAATGAATGAAGGAAAAAATATCGTAAAGTATTTAAAAAGATAAAAGAAAGAGGAAACAATGTAAAAATTGTATTTCCTTTAAAACTTATTGGAATAAATCTCAACATTTTAAACATTTCTTTTTAATCAAGCACTTTACAGAAAGGATGATGACCATGGAGCATTACTTTATAGTAAAAATTTCCTCAATTGAGATCAGAAATATTTTAAAGCCTTACACATTTAGAAATAATTTTAACAAAATACTAGTCTGTATTTCCGTTATTTGAGGAAGTGTTTATTAATGTCGAGCTCTAAAGCAACATGAGGGCTAATGACGACAGATCTTGTAATTTTGAAACCTCGTTCAAATGACGAAGAACGACATGTAAGTCCCACTCTCCTAACTTCTCCATCACGCCAACGTGCTGATTTACAGCCAAGACAAATCTTAACGTTCAGAAGACCCTCTACAGCAGAGATGGGCAACTAGTGGTCGGCAAAGGGTTTTCATGTGGACCGCTAAGACGGTCAGAAAATCAGCTTTGAACCGAGATTTCTTTCCCTTGCGCGATCATAGATCCATCTTTTATTTTCACTAATTGGGGAGTACCTTCAAGATTTCTAGAAGTAGATCATCTACAGAATTTGAGAACGAGGTCTCAAGAAGATTTCAGAATTTTAAGAAAATTGAGCCTAAATTCAATTTTCTGTATTATCTCATTAGTTCTGATATTGATACAGCACATGAGAAGCTACAGATTGAACTTAATGACTTGGAAGTCAGATCAAAGTGTGAAGAAAATCTTGAATGCCAGACATGACTTTACAAACATTTGTCAGATGAAAAATTTCAATGTACGAAGGAATTTTCGGGGAAATTGTTGTTTATATTTTAGTCGACATATATTTGTGAATAAAGCTTTTCTTGTATGAAGATCAACAAGAGTAAATGTAAATGCAAGTTGGCTGACATAAACTTACAGACTGTGATGAGGATTTTAACAAGAAATCTCACACTCTTGATTTAAAGAGAATTGTAGAAAAGTATGCTAGAGTACATTTTCCTCATTAAATGAATGACAATATGAAAGCACAACAAATAAATAGAATAGAATTGCCACTATTTCATTTAACATATTTATTAATTTTTATAATGAATGTAACCATTTTTAAAAAATGCAACCGTCCGGTATCCTCCTTCTCCCAAATGTGTCCCGCGAGCCAAAACAAGTTGTCCACTCCTGCTCTACACGATGGATCTCAGTGCACGCAGCACTCGAAATTATGACACGATAACATCAGCCAGGACGTAGCTACCGCCATATCAGCCGTATCAATAATATGATATGGGGCCCCCAAGCCACAGGGGCCCCAACATGTGTAACCACAGTCCCACTAACAGGGCTTTCATATCTAAAAAAGGGCCCCGAAGGAATTTTAATACAGGGTCCTCCTCAGAGCTAGCTACGCCAGTGACGTCAGCCACGAGTTCGTGACCATAATCACTATACTATTGCAACCATACTCGTTCGTTTCACGGGTAAATTGAAAAAAGTGGTGAGATTTCTCTCTTCAAACAAAATTTGGGTTGCATTCATTAAAAGGTTTAACTCCCACCTTTTTACAATGATATACTGATTAGTTTTATTATATAAATTGAGGGTTTTCGTGAATGAAATAGTTAACTGATATTTTCTCTGGAAGTTTGAGATAATATTGACTCAATCAGTTAATTATATTCCCTTACCTATATTCAGGCATTTATCAATATAATTAAAGTACTTAACGAAATGAGATATTGTCCGACCACTTGGCATATATTGTGCGGCTAAGAGCCGTATAAGCTCTAGGTTTTTTAAGTTAGAAGTGGACGAAAAGGACCGTTATTCAAATTTCTGGAAAAATTTAAAAAATTAATTTTCTTTAATTTTGTTTTTTGTACAGGTGAATTTTAAGAAAAAATCAGCTATATGCCTTGCTTTCTATTTCCATCAATCGATGCTGCTGCCATCTGTTGATGATGAAAGGGTTTTAGATATAACCCTCACCAAGAATAAATTTGATTTTTATAGTTTTGGTTGGATATGCTTACGGTTTATTTGAAACATCAGAAAATCTCTCTAAAAATTTTGAAGCGATACGGTCAACGGTATGAATTTGTGAAATTCCACAATTAATAAACATTCAGATCTATGTATAAGATGATTTGTAAAATGAGCAGGAAGCCTTTTTAAATTATTTTTAAAAAAGTTACAGTTAAACAACATTAAAATAAAAGTATTTGCTATGAATTTTATCACATCTTCTGAGTAAAATTATAGCATTTCAAATTAATATGAAAGCTATTAAAATTATAAATATACTTCAATTTTGATCTTTCTTAATGTGATTTCCTTAAACAAAGCTATAATAATAGTTAAAAATATTAAAATATTTTTCAATACTCTATCTTATTTTATAATATACCAAAGTAACTGTCAGAAATATTTTCACAAAGTATATATTACATAAAAAATTACATAAAGATATTTATCAATATTAAAAATCAGCATCATTTATGATATAAGCATTTGTTAATTTATACAATGTATTGAAAATTACAAAAAACACTCATGTAATATTTTTATAAAATAGTATCATCAAGTATATCCTTGCTTCGCAAAGGTGTATTGAAAAATATAACAACTGAAATAGAAAGGAAAAAAAAATTTGATGAAATAAAATTTTTCAATATTTTGTAATTTCAAGTAAACAGAAAATTAAGACTCCAAGGAAAGAAAGATTTGGTAAATAAAACAGCATATGAATATAGAAGAGTTATCCAATATTTCCCGTTTATTTGAAAAATGAAACAATAAAGTAAAGAGGCTATAAAATTTAAGAGAATTGAAAAATGGATTTGTTTTTATTAATTCTTGGTGAGCTATTTCCATTAAGGTAAAATTAATAATTTAAATACTAATTTCGAACGTTGTTCAATTAAAACTGTCTCTCAATAAATGTTTTCTTAATACATCCACTTCTCGTACTCAACAAGATAACGGACTCGTGGCCGGGGTTTGTCACCAGTTCGAGCCTAGTACCACTGAAGACCCGCTGTGTAGGGAAGCTATACACGTTAAATATGTCGGGGCTCAAACGTCCACCCGTTGGTGAGGTGTGGAAGTTAGGAGAGGGGGTGCCAGCTCAGGTGTCGTCCTCGTCACTTGATCGTGGCTCAAAATTACGCTGTCCTGTGCCAAAAACCCCCAGGTAGCTGAATAGAGAGAGAGAGAGAGCGACATTAATATTCACTCGCTCACTCTCGTAGTTAATTTTTGATTAGAATGAAGAAATTGTCTGAAGAAATTTTATAAAACTTATTATCATCGATACCAAAACTAAATTTTAATTTCCCAAAAAAAAAATTTATCTAAATATTGAAATAAAAAAAATAAAATTTTTTTTATTCAATATTCACTAACAGATCAAGAGTTAGATTTGGCTTTAGATCCAATTTTCTAGAGTTAAAAATAAAATAGTAATAATTAATAAGTATAAAATTCTGAGCTGATAGGATTATTTTCATCAAAGTTTCATCAGTTTACATTCATTTTGGTAAGGAAGGAATACCATACTGTTTTAAATTCGTTAATATTACCTTGGTAAGAAATTTTATGAAACTTGAAAATCAATATTTATTTTTTTTAAAAGGGCCCCTTTAAATTTCTAAACCCCAAATTTATAAATGAGTTTTAACATCACGTTATTGAAATATGAATGTCCCGTTAGAGAACATATTTATATCTATTCACTCAATGAAAATATAATTTCTCCGACTAGAGAAGAAAAGTGTGCATATATCGTGTTTTAAAGAAAGCCCTGTCACCCACCACCGTGGTGTGGTTAAAAAGGAAAAGGGCGGTGCCCTGCACCAGAGCCCACAAGCCCGGGCCCCTCGCCCTTTAACCCCCAAAGTCCAGTCATTTTAAGGTTTAAAATGGGGAAATTTACGACCCCAAGCTAAAAATTCGTATAGACCTTTTTTTTGGGAAATTTAAATGTTGTCTCATAAGTCTAAAAAAACCCCGTGTCCGGTCTTAAGATTTTTGGGGGGGTCAAAGGCCCCGGGTTTATTGAAAATATTTTCGTTTTTTAATTTTAACCCAAACCATTTAATATAAAATTAATAGAAAAAAAAACTTTCGAAATTTTTTCGAAAACATTTTTTTTACATAAAACCCTTTTTTTGAGATGGGAGGGCCCCAAACGCGCAGCACTCCCCCATTTTTAAGAAATACAAGGTCAACCATTAGTCACAGGACGAAATTACGCCGTATAAAGTCTATAAGCCTTAAAAATAACAAAAATTTAAAAAAAACATTTGGTTTTTTATTTTAATTTTACTTACTTTTAATAATGATTTCATTAAAAAAATATATTTTTTTATTATTAATTTTGAACTACACTTTTCGGGGTTAAAAAGGGAAGAATTTTAGATTTTTTTAATTTATACCTATTATTAATATACCCTAATTTTTTAAAGTAAAAAAATAAAGAAAGAAATTTTAATTATATTTTTATTTGTACTGTTTTTTTTATTATTAAATTAAAAATTGGGAAATGTGAAGAGGTTTTCAAAAATTTTATAAAGAAAAGGGGAAGGGAATTTTTTCTTTTTTTTTCTAGTTTTCCCCGGTAAATTGACAATTTCTAATTCATTCTCATTTTTTTGTCGTTTTTTTTGTTCCAAATCTTAAAGGGTTTTTCCCGGGACCCGGTAAATCTTCAATCGAGATCGCTTTTTCATATCCTGAAGTTTTAAAAAGGCTTCCCTTTTCCCGGCCCACAAGTTTAAAAAAACATTACACCTGATTTTTACATCCAAAAAGGGGAGCCACAAACGGCTTTTAAAATTGAATATATTTTTTTTGGGAAAAATTCACGAAGGGGGGGTAATATTGTCACACCGGCCTTTGAATTCATTCCGCAGAATCAAAATTAAAGTTCTAAATGTTTCCCCTAACCAAGTTTAAACTTGATAAATACACGGTTGATAAAATTGATGAGCCGCCCCCCGTTGGGGGAAATTTTGGGAAAAACCGCACGGGGGTTTTTTTTAATTAAATGAATTATGAAAACGAAGTTTATAAAATTTTTTCTCAGATTGGGACTACTGTCCCAAAAGGACTTGTACCCATTTTCATAAATGTTTGTAAAAAATTTTTCCCTTTTTTAAAAATTTACTTGACCCAAGTTGATCCATATTGGGAAGTTTCCCTCTAATATTCAAAATAAAGGTTTTCCCCCCCCTTTTTTTAAAAAATACAGATTTGTCACAGCCCCCAAATGCAGTTAAAAGGGCTTTTAAAGGATATTTATCAAAATTTTTGGGGAAAAGAGTTTTTTTTGAGTTTAAACACCCTTTTTGCCAATTTTTTTAAAAGGAAAAAAATTTTTTTTGGTGTGATTGTGAGAAAGTTAAATTTAAAAAATGACAAAAGAAAACCAATATTTTTCTTTACAAAGACGGAAAAGTTGGTGGGGAGGGTTCCGATACTTCAATAGTTGTTTACGATAAAAAACATCTGATCATTCTTTTTTTTGGTTTTGTAAATATCAGCAGATCCCAATTTTCCCTTTTTTAAATAGAAAGAGACTTTAGAGTAAATTTTCAGAGTAGACCCTTGACCAAAAGAAATTAAAAATTTTTTTTGGCCCATGTAATTTGGGCAATTTTGTAGGCAATGAAAAGTGTATAAATTGTGTCATTTAAGGGGAAAGGATGATCAATAAAAAGAAAAACAAACCGAGAAAAAAAAAACCTTTTTTTTTTTAGGGGGCCCTTTTTTTGAGAGAACCATTCCACCCGAAACGATGAAATTTTTCCTTCCCCCTTTCCTTTATAACCACAAAAATCAACTCTGTTAAAATTCCAATACTTTTCATCATGTTTTTTTTGACTTAATTTCCCGGTTCCCATTTAAAAATTGGTTTTTCAGGGCGGGAACATTGGATTTTGTTGCCAACTTTTTAGCACCGGTTTTTGTACTTTTTTGTATTTGGTCTATATATTTTTTGGAGTAGTTTTTAACTCCCCCGGAGAGTATTATTACCATCAAGGGGTTATCCATTTATCCCGGATTTTTCCCAACATATTGTCTTAGGCGCCTGTTTCCCGATAAAAAAAATACGAGGTTGGGATGGTCCCGGAAATTCTTTGAACAAAATTGTAACCGTAAGAAGTTGAAAACCCAAAAAGTTATATAGCCCCCATTAGTTTTTCCAGATCCATATCTTTTTGGGAAGAAATACAGAAAGATTCGTTTAAAAGTTTTTATAGAAAATGACTTTCCCAATGCAGCCATTATTAAATGACCCTTTTTTCCCATTTTTTTTTTTTGAATTTTCATTTTTCCTTTTTCGTTTTTCTTTATGATTTCCCCAAAATTTGAAAAAGGTTTTTTCTTTTTTTATTTTTTCCCTTGTTTTAATTTTTTTATTTGATAGATAAGATTTGGGTTTAAAAAGACAGATCCCGAATGTTTTCCTGAATAATATGTTGCAGTTTCTTTAATTGAAACCGCCCCTTTTTTCGAATCATTTTTTTTACAAATATACCAAGTTTTTGAAAATATTTACCCTTGGTTTCCGAAAAATATGATTGTAAAAAGTTTTTATTTTTGTCGAATTACAATCTGTCAAAACCTTTTTGGAAGTCTCGGGATTATAATTTTATCGTTGGTACATCCCCATCAGGACACCCGGGAGTTCTTTAAATTAAATTTGAATCTTTGTGTTTTTCGATGTAAAAAAATTTGCCAAAATTTTTGGAAAAACTTGTTTTGATTATCGGGGGATGTTTTTTCATGGGATGGTAGTCGATTTAAGAAATTAGAGTAGTATAGATAAATATTTTTTTCATAAAAATCAAATTAAAATCACAAAAGGTAGATCTTTCACCAACCTATAGAATCACTACGTTCTGCTTTTTTAAAAAATTTATTTTAAAATTTAGGAGTACCACTTTACTGATTTTTTGGGCCCGTATCAGCTACTTGAATTTTAAAAAAAACAGAACTTTTTGAAATCAAACGCTTCACCCCCCCTTTTTTACGAAGTACCAGGGGTTTTTTTAATGTTCGTTGTTTTCAATGTGTCATTTTTATGGGTTTTCCCCCGTATGTAAAAATTTCGGGGTTTTGAAAATTTTAAAAAAAATGGGACCGTTTTGTTCGATACCGTTTCCAAAAGTTTTTTACCACGGGTTTTAGGTATAATTTTTGTACAGAAAGAAACAAATTAAAGGGTTTTTACATTTTAAAGAAATTTTACCTTTTTTTCCCCCTTTAAAAATTAGATATATTAAAAAAATATAATTAAAATTCATTAAAATTTTTTTAATTTCAAGAACAGATGATTGATATTAAAAATATACTTTATTAATGGGAAAAATATTACTAAAATGAAAAAAAAATTAAAAAAAATGCCAAATGTTTTTAACTATGTATATTTTCGGGTTTTTTAGACTTTATAAGGCGGTTTTTACCAAGGACTAACGGTTGACTTTTTTATTATGTTTTAGATATTAGGTTGGGTTCAACGCCCTATCTCAAAAAAAGGTTTGATGCAAAAAAATGTTTTCAAAAAAAAAGTTATAAAAAAAGTTTTATTTTTCTCAAATTTTTTATATTTTAAAAAAAGTTTAGAAAGCCCTGAAAAACGAGATACCCCTTTTTGAAAAACCCAGTTTTTACCTTTTACCCCAAATTACTTTTAAAAGGAAAAGATTTTTGGGGACTTTTTAGGAAAAAATTTAAAAATGCCAAAAAAAAAAGGGCTATCCGAATTTTCAGTTTTTTATTTCATTCAGTAGTTGGGCCCCCTTTTTTTTAATTAATAAGACTGGGCTATATTAAATTTTCCCGGGGAAAATTTTAGCCCCCCATGAGTGTAAACCCCATTCCCTGGGGAGTTTAAAAAAACAGGAAAACCCTTTTTGATCCCACCCCACAAAAGGGAAGAGAACTTTTTAAAAAGTTAAAGGGTTTTGTTGATTTGATGAGGGAAGCCTATTTTGGGTACCAAATTTCCGGAAATGGGATTTGTTTGTAGTCAATGAATAGGACTTGATGTTGAAATTGATAACGAAATTCTTATCAAAAACCCTAACATTTGTTAAAAGTTTTAAAAGGAAACCGGGAAAAAAAATTTCCGCAGAGAATGTAAATTTTTTAAAAAATTTTTTTTCCGGGGCAAAAGTCAAAAAAAAAAACCCTTCTGGGGTTTAAAAATCAAAAAAGAGAAATAAATTTTAAAAGTTTTTTTTAAAATTTTCAAAAAAAATGGTTCAAAATTCATTAATAGTATTTTTAATTGCTGAATAAAAAAAAGGGGTAGTTTTGAACTATGGATATTTTTTGAGTAGTTGCCTATTATAGAGTTTCCAACAGGTAAATGCAGAAAATTTCTTTTGTTCCCCCCTTTGAAAAAAGTTTCCTTTAGTTAAATCAGGGGCCAACTGTTACAATTAATAATAATAGTATATATATATATTTTTTTATTTTTGTCATACTTACTTTTTTAGTACAGAGCATTAGACATTTTTTACAAAAACTGATAACCCCATTTTAACACAAAAAAAAGATCGAAATTGTGGGTGGGGTTATAGCCTGGTATAAAATGATAGTTTCAAAAAAAGATATGATGAGCATGAAAAAAATTAAAAAAAAGACTTGGCGTACACGAAATACGATTATTTAAAAGAAATGACTTATTTTATGAACTTAAAGGGCTGTAGTTCAAGAAGTGTTCTATTTTTCCAAAACCCTAGGATAAACCAAAACTTCCCCAAAAAAAAGAAGATATTTCATTTGGTTTTTCGTAAAAAAAGGGGGTTACATAAATATACCAAAAAAATTGAAAAAAGAAATTGAAAAATATAGGGGGTTATAGGGGTTTTTCATCTAATGAATACGGTAACCCCCTTTTTTTTTTACTCTTACATAAATTTGTATATTTTATTTGTTTGGAACGTATACAAAATCCCAAAAAGGGATCGTATTCGCCTTTTACAGGGGGCCCGTTTCAAAAGAGCCGGGGAATTTTTGCCTAAAAAAACCAATTTTTTGGAATTTTTTTACCCTTCCTCCCCCCCCTTCATCATCAATGGGTTGATTCGAAGTCAGATAAAAAAAAAACAGGGCCATTGAATTCAAAAAAACATTAAACGAAGTATTTGTTTTTTATTTGTAAACTCAGATAAAATTTCAAATTTCATATTTGGTTAAAGATGTTTAAATGTTGGGGGAAAAAAATTTCTTAAAAAAGATTTTTAAATTAAAAGTCGTTTTTTATGTTATATTTTTAAAAAAAATTTTATTTGTATACATATGTACTTTTAAGAGAAAGTTTCGAAAAGAGAAAAAGGAACACCGGAGGCGTGAACTGATTAGTTGGAAACAAAGATGTTTATATCGTGTGACTATGACGTCACGAGTTTTTTAATTGATTGGCTAGAATTACGGGTTTTTCATCATTTACTAGACATAATCAACCCCCTTGATGGGGGCAGATCTATTTGTTTTGGGTTTTTTTTTTGGTAAGGGAAAAGGGGTCAAATGTCGGATGGCACTTTTAAAAAAGTTCTCGTCGGGTTTAAAACGATTACACTGCATTAGAGGACATCTTTGATTAACCTTTACCAGCTTTTTAAATGACTTTTTTAAAAAAAACCCCGTTTCATCAGTAATTTAAAATCGGGAAATTTTGAGATTTTTTTGCCAAAAAATTTACAAATTTTTTAAATTTTTTAAACTTAATTGTTATATCTTTTTTTAACCACCGAAAAAACAGGAAATATTAGCAATAAAAATTTTTAAAATAAAGTGGTATTTTTTACATCTGAAAATTGTGAAGTTTAGTTTTTTTAAAATTTTTAATTTGAAGGTTTTAATTTTGAGATTCGGTTTTCCCGTTGTTCTTACCAAACCAAAAAAACCAGTTTCCCGCATCATTTTATTTAAAAAAAAATCACCCCAAAATTACTTTTATGATGGAACCTCGTTTAAAATGAAAACAGCCCAAAAAAGAAAGGTAAAGATTCATTTTTTCTTTTGAAATCATTGATCTTTAAAATTAATGAGATGTTTTACCAAACAATGACCCTAAAATTATCGAAATATTTCAACCATGGACCAATGAACTGTTCCTAGTTTCGAAACAATATTGCAAAGGGTTCATAAAGAGTTAAATGCTTTTCAGGATGTCTTTTATAACTCTGAGTCAAACACCTCAATTTGATTTTTTTCACCCTCTCTTATGAATTATATATATTAGAATTACTGAATCCATTCATAAATCGTTGAATAACTTAATTTTTTTAAATTTGCTTTTCTTCGAAGTCTAATTCACGCTTACTTGAGCTTTTGAAATTATAATTCACAGAAGAAAAATAACTTCATTATAAAAAGCAAATATTTTTAATTGAGGACGATTTAAGCAACCTTCTTTGAAGATATTTAAGGAAAATTATGTTCGAGGAGAGTTTTTCTATGAAAACAAACTTTTTTTTGGCCAAAAATAAGGACTAAATCTGAATGACAATGCAACTAATCCTAAGGTAACATTAACTTAAACAATAACAAATAATAATAATAAATTTTTGCTTTGAATTACGTTTAATTTAAGTAATTTGGTTTTTGAACAAACCCCTTTTCAAACATGAGGAAGACATTTAATTAAGTTTGATTAAAACTTGGCAAAGAAAAAAAAAAATTAAAAATACGTAATTAAAATAGTTAAGATAGGTAAAATAATTTACATTTATACCGACTCAATGGGAAAAAACAGTGTTCATTCATAATAGTTCGGCCTTTTTCGTTTAAGGGTCTCAGGTGTTAAATTTTTCTAGAGGTCTGAAAATATAAACAATTTTCAAAAAATGTATAATTTTTTTAAAATTTTAAATTAAATGATTCGAATCTTTTTTCACATTATTTATAAAAGAATGGGCTTCAGAAAATATAAAATGTTTAAAAATAATAATAATTTTAAAAATCATAAGTATATGAAAATTCTATGATAAATATTAATTTTTTTTATGTTGCGCACGTTATTTTCTAAAATAGAAACTCTGATGTATAAAACTTTATAGAATTATAGAAAAGCATCATACCTCTTTAAGCCCTACCTAGTTTTTTGTATTATATATCTTTTGTATCTCAAAATATTTGTAAAATATTTTACTTTTATAATTTTCTTTTTGTAAAAAATTATTATTCTTATTTGTATAAAAATATTATTATTCATTTGTATAAAAAAATAGCTACAGTGAAATGAGAATACATTTAATTTTATTAATCAACTTATAGGGGGGTTTCTACTTTTTAGAAAATAGATCCGACGTAAAAACCTAATAAAAAATTTTTATAAAAAAAGTTTCTTTTTTTTCTATGCTAAAAATTTTTAAAAAATTATGATTATATTTTTAAACATTTTATACTTTTCTGAAGCCCTTTCCCTTTTTATAAATAATTTTAAAAGATTGAATTATTTTTTTAAATTTTAAAAAGAATTATCCCTTTTGAAAATTGTTTATTTTTTTAGACCCTGGGAGAAATTTAACACCCTGAGACTTTTTAAAAATTAAATTTTTTAAACTTTAGAGAATTTGATGGTCCGACTGAGCTACATCCAAGTCTACTAAATCATTTTTTGGGAAAAAAAAAATTAGGCATTAAAAAAATTTAAAATTAATTTTAAAAGGAAATACAAAAGTAAAATATCATTTAATAGAATTTAATATCCGCGTTGTCATCCTTAATATTTCTCAAATTTTTTCTCTACCTACTAAATCAATTCCTATAGTAAAATTTCCCCAAAAAAAAATAAACAGGTATTTGAAAACTTTTTTTTTTCAAAACGGAAAAATATTTTTATGTGTTTAATATTTGACGATAGATTGAACTGTTTCGCATCCAATAAAAAGTTATTTTGTTCTAAATATAAGATAGAAAAAATAGAAAAAAGGTTATAGTGACCACAATTTTAAAGAAAATTTGATCAACGGAATCTTTAACCCCAAAAATAGGAAACCACGTGATAATTATCTCACAAAAATCCCTAAGAATTTCTTTATCTGTACATTTTTATTCTTATTATTTTTGGGAAAAACATTCTTGTTCAAGAAAAAAATTTTGTTATGATCTTTTGAAATAAAATGACTTAAGTCACCAATAGTTGTGACAGATATCTGAAGATCTTATATTACCTAAGCTAATATGTACAAATTGCTAAAAAAATTGGAACACCTTTAATAATTTCACAATTCTGATCTCAGCTAAACAAAAGTGGGATCAATATTAATAGCTCAATGAGAACTAAATTGTAGTATTATTGGATTAATTTAATTAACTTAATCATAATATAGATAATTACTTAGTAAAGAAAAATTTTTCCAAAACGAAGTTCAATTTTTTCTGTGAAAACCGTGAAGGAACTTCCCTTTGAATCAATCATCAAGCGCTTTTATTTCTTTCCTGCACTGTTTGCAACTTATGGGAGATAGCACAACAAAATTTGTTTTGTAGATAACATGTTGACCAAGTATCGGGGTTAAATTTATAGGCATCTGTGAAGTATATTTATAAAGTGGAAAAAATTTATAGACATCCTGCCGAATCAGAGCCAAGGCCCCCATTTTGGGATCACCGCGCCACACGCCTCGGCATTGATTCAAAGAGACTTTGTATATGTTCTTGGGGTACAGAAGACCAAGCAGCTTCCACACGTTGCCAAAGTTGATCTGGTGTGGCAGCTGGGGTGTAATCTGGGTCAATCGTTGAGCAACCATGGACCACATGTTTTCTATCGGCGAAAGATCCGGAGAGCGAGCCGGCCAGGGAAGCAGTTCAATCTGGTGATTGACGAAAAACCTTTGGACGTCGTGTGGTCGCGCATTATCCTGTTGAAATATGGCTGTGGCCAAGCCCTGAAGGTAAGGAAGGACAACTGACTCCAACACCTCGGAGATGTAGCGCTGGCTGTTTAAAGTACCGGCAATGTGTACTAGAGGAGTGCGAGAGTGATATAAAATACCGCCCCATACCATAATACCCGGTGCAGGACCAGTGTGGCGGTGCATAACGCAGCTGTTCAGCATCCTCTCTCCACGCGGTGTCTCCAGACTCGAATCCGACCATCGTGATGTTGAAGACAGATGCGTGACTCGTCAGTAAAGACAACTTCATTCCATTCTGCCGCCCACATCCTTCTTTCATCTCACCATGGTGGCGGAAACGTCTGTGGTTCTGCGTCAAGGGTAGACCAAGCAATGGACGTCTTGCGGTCAGATCCCCTTGCTGTAAATGGCGTCGAATGGTACGCGCAGGACTGAATGATGCGTTACAGACTCAATGTGTTGGGCTATAGTTCGTGATGTGACTGAAGTTTCGTCCCCTGCCATGCGCATAATTTGCCTGTCCTCACGTGAAGTGGTGCACTGAGGTGGATGCGATCGACCATGTCGTTCCGTGTCGTATCCACCTGCATCCAACTGTCACATATCCGCATTACAGTTGTTTGGTTTCGTCCAACACGACTACCGATTTTCCAGAAAGATAATCCACAATCTCGGTAGGCCACTATCCTTCCTCTGTCGAACTCGGATACTTGATCAAAAGCTGATTGCTGTTTTTCTACGAGATGTAACTGATCATTTTTTGTAAAAACCACAAGAAAAACACAATTGCTGAACTTGAAATCGTCGAAATCTCCAAGCCTTAAATAGCGCTTTGAGGTGGCGCCACAGGCGCTTGTGATGTGTGTCTGTGCTGAAATTCTAATCATTTGCATATCTCACCTCTGCTAATGCATGTTGTAAATTTCATGTTATTTTCATGCTTCCAGGGTGTTTAATTTACGGTGGGCAGCAGTGTACTTAGGGAAAAATCTTTTTACTTCTGAGAGATTTTCTGAGTTATACATTGAAAGTTTTTTTACAGCCATTAATGCAACAGACACGTCCTCTTTTGTGCAGAGTCATTTGGAACGTTTTTTTCTTTTTGTTGTTGTTGTTTTGTTGACATCATTACCTTTCTTTATCTCAGCAAGTCGACGGGTCTGTTTGATGCATGTCCAGTGACTGTTTATTTCACAAGTTGTGATTTATTATGACTGTCTTAGACTCCCTATTGAGTGTTTATTCAATCAGTAGTTCTACAATATGCTGCCATCCAGTGTTCAATTTTTGAATCATTATTCGATCTGCAAGCTGATGACTTTGGCTTGAATGTTTGATTTGAACCATCAACTTTCCTTTCCTCAGCCACACTGAGTACGCTTTAGATCAGGAATGGGCCCACTACCACCCGATGAAAGTGCCTATCAGGCCCATCTTATATTTTAAAGTAATAGTCAAGAAAATTTTCATTTAAATGTTTTTTTGGACAAATTTATGAGCACTTTTTCCATTTTTTTGCAAATGTGAAAACTTTTATTAGAAATTTGAATATTTTTGCATATGTAAAATAAAACAGATAATTTATACAAAAATTGGATTAAAAACTTAATCTATAATTTCCAAAAATAATAATATGTCGCAGGAAAATGATGGAATTAGGACATTCCATCGAATCCCTAAGGGAGATGATCAATTCATGCAAGATGTTAAAATAACGTCTCTTTGAGGTCATTTTCCATACGTAATTAAGTGATTTGATCAAATCCCCGAATTGTTTTAGTGAAATAATGAAATGAACAAGTCAGCCATTTTTTTAAAGATATGGGGTTGATATTTAGGGGATCGATAGTACTACCTGTATGGTTGAAAGTACAAGGACTCGACCCCCCAGGTGTCTCCCCTCCTCCCTGGACAGCATTTTGCCAATGCAAATCCTGACTAGTTCATTTCATCATTTCACTGAAACAGTTCAAGGTTTGATAAAATCCTTCACTTTCATCATGGAAATGATCTTGATGAGACGTTATTTTAATATCTCTCGTCAATTGATCCTATCCCTTGATGTGAAATCCCTAAGGGATAGGTGGGGTCGAGTCCTTGTACTTCCTAACCATACAGGTAGTACTATCGATCCCCTAAATATCAACCCCACATCTTTAAAAAAATGGCTGACTTGTTCATTTCATCATTTCACTAAAACAGTTCGGGGATTTGATCAAATCACTTACTACCATAAGGGAAATGACCTCAAAGAGGCGTTATTTTAACATCTTGCGTGAATTAATCTTCTCCCTTAGGGATTTGATGAAAGTCCTAATTACATCATTTTCCTGCTACAAATATAAATGCGCATAACATTAACAAAGGATTTAAAAGTACGTACAAGCTTCGTCTTACTAGTTACATCTCGAAACCGAACACATTGTTGGGTAAACTTTTTTGTAAATAAAATCGATGTGGATGCTAGAGGAACCAACAACGATCACCTACTCTTAATGACTGAGAATAGATTTTATTTTCCCTTTTTCTCCCATTTTTGCATTTTCAACGGAAAATGTCCAATTAACAATCAAAATAAATTTTTAAAATAAACAGCTTTACCGTTACCTTAGGTTTTAAAAAACGCTTTTTCATAGTATTAACGGATAAGTCAATGTCTCATTGAGAATGGATTTTTAAAGAATACAGTTTCCAGAATCATTCCTAAGCATAAAAATTCCACTTAGAAAATAATGTTGGAATGAGAAAAAATTTTTTAAAAAAAGCAGGAGAGCTCTTAAAAAATTTATAACGTTAGCAAAATTTTCTAAGGAAAACAACTAGTTCACAGAAAATAGCTACACAGACAGGTTACACTATGGCCTGTATTATTGATTTAAAAAAAAATGATAAATCTGCCTCTGATGGGGAGTTAGTTAAACGCTATACACTCCAAGTTTCCAATGTTTATGTCCAAACAAAAAAGGATTTGGGAACTGTAAATTTATCTAAAACAACTTGAACTTACAGAGTTGAAGACATAAATAAACCTTTCATTTCACTATTAACGTCAAAGAGAGATTAATTTTAACTTTTGCTCCGTCACTGTAGATCAGCAGTTCTTAAACTGTGGTCTTCGGAGGTCTGCAGCGCCTTTCTAGAGGTTCACGGAGTCTCTGACGTATCGTTGAGATTTCCCTCTTTAACAAACTCGGAGAGTCCTCGTAGAAAAATTAAAGATGTGCCATACTAGCCTAGATCACTAAATTGTCCACGATTGAAAAACTCTACCAGAATTTGTATTTCGATCAAGAATATTGTAGGGAAGGGATGTTAAATATCTTGGGAGTCCGCGATGTCACGCTGATACATAAAGAGGGGGGGGGGG
>BMAV01027376.1:373538-417622 GCA_019973955.1 Trichonephila inaurata madagascariensis | reverse complement strand
CGCAGTGATCGCAAGTTTAAGAACTGCTACTACAGAACAAAAGCATTGGTATAAACGATACTACTCAACTGAAATTGTTTATAAAATTAATGACAAACTATTATTGAGGAAGTGGAATGCATATGGTCGTCAAAGGGAACAACAACGAAGTTTCATATATTCCAAGACTTTCTAGAAGAACTTTCAAGTTTGAAAGTACCCATAACAAAGATTTCCAATATTACGACCAATGGAGTTCAAAGTATGACGGGGAAAAAGACTGGGTTTGTGAGTATCTCCAATCAGAAATACCTTGGGAAGGATATGGTCTTGCTAGAATGTATTAAACCTCCAAATGTTTTAAATATGAAATATGTGCTCTATTTAACCGTGAAACTTATAAATACTATACAATTTCTTAGATTTACTCGCTAACAAAGTCTAAATGTTCTTGAACCCAAGCAATCTAAATACTTTGCTGTACTGTAATTCACGAAAGTAAAGTGGATTAATACAGAACAGGAAGTATTGGAAGAGATGGTATGACACGTATGATTTATGCCACATGAACAACTTTAATATCAAAATGGAAAATAAAAATTTTTGATGATATTTGGAGCTTCTTAGATATTTTAAACAACGAATTGTTTTGTTTTCTTATCAGGCAGCTAAAAACGACTCGTTTTACTTGCTGAGGTTAAATACACTGGCTCCAAAAAATAAAGAGAAGCTTAAAAGTTATTAAGATGACTGTGATAACTACCATCTTTTGAATTTGTAAATTTGTTAAATGGTTTCAATGTCTTTCAAAAAGACGGGTGTGTTCAGTGTTCCTTTTAATGTGGACCGTAAAGTATAGAACGGACTCGCCGCTTGAATGAAGTGATGTGCAATCAAACAGTTATTTCTCCTCTCTCAGAATTATAATTCTTTAAGGTATCCGACTACGTTCGGAACCGTGATTTTGCAAAAGCGTATTAATGGATAATACTTTTGATATTTAGTCTCACTTAGATTAGAAAACGGATATAAAATTATTTTAAGAATAGTATTACAATAAAAAATTATTTAAGTACAAAATATTTTGACAAAAAATGAACATAGAATGATCAATTTTCAAAATATTCTCCTTTTGTGAAAAATGCTTCTATTGTAATAATATTTTGCCTGTATATAGCTCAGATCTCTGTACAGAGGCTCAACTAGAATTTTTGAAATATATAACTTAGAAGTGGGTTTATCCCTGTTTTACGACAACAGAGGGAAGAAATTTTAAGAAAAAAACGCCGATAATTATTTCAAATGGTTGTAACTCTGAAAATAATGTGAAGTTTTCAAAACTCTTAGTTGAGCCTCTGTACAGAAGTGTGAGCTATATACATGCAAAATATTATTATAATAGAAGTATTTTTCACAAAAGGAGAACATTTTGAAAAAAGGTTATTCTAAGTTAATTTTTTGCCGAAATATTGTATTTAAATAATTTTTTTTGTCAAAATGTCCTTAAAAATAATTTTATACATGTATTCTAATCTAAGTGACACTAACTATCATGAAAATTATCCATTTATGAGCCTTTTTAAAATCACGGTTCCGAACCTTAAGTCTAACAAAAAATCAAATTTCCCAATTGTAATATATCATACCCAAAGTGTATATTAGCTCTTGATTTAGTATTAACTCAAATAGATGATGAAGAATTTCTTAGAAATGCATTCACACAAGGTCTGATACATCACTTAAACACCAAATTATTTTCTAACTATTCTATTTTCCAAGCTTATTGAATGTTTAAAAAATATTCTGGTTTCACCAACAGTTTTTTCTTTTACTTTTGGCTCCCTCTTAAAAAGGTTTGTCCAACACTGCCTTATTCAACTGTGATGAAAATGAACTTTCCCTTGGGTCAGCCATCAAGCGCTTATATTCCTGTCCGTTGTTGTTGGTGACTTGCGGGAGAAGGGGCGCATAGCTCTCTTTCGATCATTCTCAAATATTTCCAATGAAAATAATGCATCTACCTGTTATTATTTCAAACGCACATTTAAATATTCTTATAATTGTTTAATGTATACGCTTCATATGAATTTAAATTAAATCTATTGTAAATTATACCAACCATGACATAGAAACGCACGCACATTCACACAATTCTAATAATAAAAAATGTAAGCCTATCATTTTACGAACCTACCAATACTTACTCAGCAGGAGAGAACTTAAACAGTTAAACAAAATAGTATTAATTTTAATTAATACTACAAATAAAAGATAAATTAAACAGATTTTTAAAAACTTTTCAAATAATAATGGTTTAATATGTGATTAACTTTCAAAGAAAATCGACATCTAATTTTATAAATTTACAAATTCTTACCGATATTGCTCAAATCATGCTAACAGTACGGAAATTTCGGTTATTAGTATAAGGCAGTGGCGCACACAAGGGGGGGGCTGGGGTCCGGATCCCCCCAGAGCCATTGATTTTTTTTCCGATTGGTTATAATTCTAAGTATATAATACGTAAAATTTTTAATTAAATATTTGTTATTAATGATTAATTTTATTAATTAATGCTAATTATTTATTCAATAATTAGTTTTTTACAGTGTTTGGTTCCTGAAAATCGACAAAATCAAAAATAGCATGATACAAGAATGGTGAACTTTCAACCCTGAACCCATCCCCCTTGAAAAATTCCTGTGTGCGCTACTGGTATAAGGTAAAGGATTTATACATAAAAAACAGAAAATTTACTGAAATAATTTTCGAAAGCAACAAATGTACGAAATTTTGAAATTTATTTAGAAAATCATGCACAAATTACGAGAGGAATGTAAAACGATTGTTGGAAAAAATACAAATAAAAAGAGTTTTCAAAAAATTATAATTTAGCTTTTCAGATTCAATTTCAGTACCTGAAAAACAAGCTGAGTAATAACTGGAAAATTATATTCTTAGACAATAGAATGAGAAAAATGCATCAAAATGACAGTTTTAGAAGAAAATACAGTTCTTTTATATGTATCTCAACGTATCTCTTTATTTATCGTATCTTTTATCTCAACGTGGAAACTTTTGTGAAAGCAGATTTCTTTGTTTTGAATTTTCTTATAAAGATTATGATGAAAAAATTTTCAAATTAAAAACGAACGATTGAATTCCATTATTTTAAATACAACTTACATTTGAATGTAGATGCTCAAAAATGTTAGAGAAATATTTCAATGAATTTCATTTAGTGATTTACATTTATGTAACAAAGAAATATATACTAAAGCATATTCAATTTTAAAGATGTAAATAATTATAAGAATTTTAGTAAATTTGTCTTAAAGATATTTGAAGTAATTTCTTTTTTAGAAGAAAAAGAATTGCGTTCAATATTTGACAGTTTAATATATGCTTGACTTTTCATACATAATTTTTCATAAAGTCTTTACATTGGTAATTGTTTTGCTACTGGTATGACTATCTCAAAAAGAAAAAAATCGCTACCTTAAGATTATTATGTTAAAAAATCATGGTGATTTCATATACATTTTTATTGAGTCAGATTGATTTTTTGACGTAAACTATTTCCAACCGGAAAGTATTCCAGTTGAATTCACAAACTTGACATCAGAAATTTAGATATTTTATTTTGTATGACATAAATATATAACACTTTATTTTTTAAGAATTTTCTGCAATTTTTAGAAGCCGAAATAACCTAGTGGTCAAGGTGATGGACTCATGGCTGGCGTGTCATGAATTCGAGCCTTGTGACACTGAAGACCTGCCGTGTATAGGGGGCCGTTGCACGTGAAATATATCTAGGCTTAAACGTCCTCCTGTTGGTGTTGTGTCGAAGTTAGGAGAGGGCTGTTGCCAGCTCATGTGTCGTCCTCGTGAGTGACGCTGATTGCTGTGCCGTAAGGCCTGGGTTCGAGTCCCGGAGAAGGCATGGATGTTTGTAAATGCATAGTGCATTTGTGGCATGGGGGTACTCTAAATAGCCGTTGAGCCGCAAGTCTTCTCATGAGGTTGGTGGAAGGGGAAGAGAGGTTAGAGGCCTCTTTCCACCCCCAGGGGGTTTTCCCCTAAAATAGGGGTGGAACCGAGACAAATCGTATTGTCACCTGTATGGTACTCAAAGTTTCGGCTAACGACAGATTTACAACTAGCCCCTTACCATGGTCTGATGTTGCTTTTGATCAAGTGGCATAAGTAACAACAACAAATTACGAGGTCCGTCACCAATAGCCTTGGTGTAGCTTTAAAATACGACATAAATATAACTCTCATTCACTGTGCAATTTTTAAAAAAAGATGAATTATTAAAAATTTTAACTATTTTTGAAGAATATGCTTCTTAGAGTGTCATCTTGTGAGAAATAAAAAAAATTGTTACTGTTTAGATTCTTGTTGATTGGAATTACATTTCTTTCGGATAGTTTAGAGAGATTCCTACGTAATAATTTTGAATTGCTTGTTATTTCTCATATATATTCATCAAAGGTATTTAGAAAACTTCATTTGTCTTTACCATTCTGCATTATGTTTCTACTTAAAAATATAAGTGTTTTCTTTATGCATTTCGGAACCTTTTTGCTTAAAGTTAAAAATGGAAGAGGATTTCAATTACGTCATCGTGGATCTTTCCTCATCAAAGATGAATTGTTTCATTAAATCCACTTCATCTTAATTTGAAATATAGTAGACTTCGAATATCTTGCAAGGTCACCTTGATCGCGTGATAGGTGCCACTGACTGATTTAATGGAGCCCGTGACTAAATTATATTAAAAGAAAGAAAAGTCCCGTGCTGTACGCACGGAACATTTCATGTACTTTCGCACTAGCCTTCTAACTAATCCTCAGGGAAGATATCGTATAATTATCTTTAAAGGCTTTCTCCCAAGTTTTATAGAATCCTGGCAGATAATCAGGTGAGTTGTTGCTTTTAAAGCGGAAGATTATTTTTTTTCTTTAAAAAGTGAGAAGCATGCTACTAAAACGTCTCTCATCATTAGCAAAGACAATTTTTTTTTTCTTTCCCTTCGACTTTACTATTATCATCTATCATGTGACTTTCTAGATTTTTCTAGCAACAGTGTCGATTCACGTGTAAGAATTCTTTATCATTTTAATTCAGTTTTTGTGCTCAAAGTGTGTGACAGATTTATTTAAAACAATTCAAAAGTGTTGTTATGTATTTTTTTAATTATTTTATTTCACGTGTGTTTGTGCATGTTTGAATAAAAGAAAAATCTTCGAATTATTCAAAAGAATACTAAATATAACAAACATAGAAATAATAATAATAAAAAAAAAACGAAGCAAACTACTTTATAAATTTAAATAACGGTATTTGAGTTACAAGTTTTCGTTCTAATTTTTGGTATAGTTATATGATATTCTTTAAAGAATTAATATTTCTAAGAATAAGGCCTGTATAATTATTCATAAAAAAAACTGAATAAAAACTTAAGTAATTAAAATTATTTTGGAAATTTCAAATTTTTGAGCTTATGTTAGAGAAATTAGTTCATTTTTAATATTATTGATATAAATATTAACTATTTGTTACAGTAAATAAAAAATGAAATGCACAGTTTTTATTACAGAATAACACAACAAATGAATCAAGTTTCAAATTGATATGTTTGAAAAAAAATTCTGACTAAATGTTTGTTCGTTTTTATTATGTTAAAAAGCATGCTTCATTTGAAAGATTTTATAAAATATATGAAACATGATTAGTATAATTTGATAAGTAAATTCTACCTTTCTTAAAAGGTTATACAAAGAAAGTCATGCTCCTTAGATTATTATCTTGTGAAATTTAAGAGTCTCACGTATCATGCTGTAAAAAACCCGTAGCAATATAAAAGTATATTATTTACTTTACGTATATTTTACACTACGTATATTGTTACACTACGGTAAATGTTGCTGTTGACCAATGTATAAGGTAGCACAAAATAAAGAGCTTTGTTCTCTGTAAAAAAAAGAGAGGGGGGGGGAGAGAAACTATACATACGATAATAAATGAGCTTTAACTAACAATAAATGGAAAATTAGTTTTCGATTCTTCACAAAGGATACTACAATTTGGACCTCTCAGAAATTTTGCTACTTACAGAAAGATTTGTAAGATTATAAAATATAGAGGACACACAATGTTTTATGGACAAGGTTATTTTAATTATGCAGGTGAACTAATGATAAGGGAATTTTTTGACACATCCATGGCCCGTAAAAAAAGTTTTGAGGCTCGCTTCCACCGAAACACATCTTAAAAAATAATGATAACTGCTACAAAGTTAAATACGAAAATGATTTCTTGGGGATACACTACGCGACATTGAAAATGTATCACCGAAGAGATGACAGAAAATTATGTAAATTTCGCGGGGGGGGGGGCGGTGGCGACTTCACCGCAAATGATGTGAAATGTAACTTTTTGATACACGTTGAGTTAAATATAAAAGTAGTAGCCTGAAAAATGGGCAGTATGACAGGAAAATCATCGTGGATTTTTTTTTCTTCTCAATATACACGTCAAATAACAGAAATTGCCAGACTGTCACTAAAGGAGGGAGTATCAGCATACAGACAACTTTTATGAGCAACTTGGTGAATGGACTTAGATGTCCATATGAAATCTAAGCTAACATCCACTTAGACGAGTCCACGGTGCACCAGTTGACACGAGGTAGAATCAAGAAAATTTAGAAAAGTGGAGGAGTGGAGATATTGCTGGATGCATGGATTGACGCATCAACCGACAAACGGTGTCGGGCCCACAAGCCACTTCTGTAACCATTTTTCAGCAGATGCAACTTACAGTTGATGTGTTCCTATATCGACCAGAACCATTATTCTTTGACTGATTAATAGAAAGCCTGAATTCATGGCGTTCGTTAAGAAGATTATAATTAATTTCACAAGACCGATTACTCCGCTTGCAATGGTGCCAGGATACAGCATCATAGACGACACACAGAAAGGCACAGAATCGTGTTCTCTGATGAGTCAGGCTTCTGTCTGATAGTCGCAATGTACATTGCACCGTTATGTTTAATGACTGGTATATATTGTTATGTAATTGAACGGTTTTCATATTATGAAAGGTCTACTCAAATAGCAAGTACTTACAGAAAACAACCAACACAAACATATATATCCACAATAGCACAAATGGAAAAAAACACACACAAATATAGCAGTTCAAACATATAATCATTAAACCACATAAAGCAAATCAAACAAAAAGTTACTGTCAAACTTTTGACTTTTTCATTGGAATAATTTTTAGGAGCTTCTCAAATTATCTAGTTAAATAATCATCCTAGATTTATTCTAGGATAGAATAGAAATATCTATTTTTAACAGCAATTGGCGATTTTGCAACATTTAACGACCAAATTTGTCATTAATGCCATTCCTAATCACTCAGCATTATTGAAAAAATATTCTTTCCTTACTTGCAAACCCTATTTTCAACCACAACACCCTTTCGATAGGAAAGAAAATAAGGTCGAAATTTTTCATAAAAATATTCAACCTATAACATAAAAAGTAATGCATCGAGAAGGAGTTATCGTATTAGGATGAAATTACGTATGTACATACCTAACGATGGAAAATGTAAATGGTTAACTTTTGGCGAGCTTGCATAAGTACGTTATAATGGAGAGTTCAGATGGTATGTAAAAGAAACATCATTATAATAATAAGGCATAACTTCCATTCAAATGTACTTCCTTGTACCTACATAGAACCTACGAATACCTCGGGGATGGATTCGCAAAAAATATGAGCTGTAACGTTCCTTATTTCCTCTCATCACTATAAAGCGACTTCTTTATGTTAACACAAAATTCTTCCAGACCAAATGGTCTCGTGAAGAATCCCAGAAACACTTCACTCCACATCACAAAAATCAAAATCAGTTTTCGCAATAAAGCTTTTCATCTGATATTATTCAGAAAGCCCAATAGCTTTCAACCTCAAACCTCTTCTCTGCACACGAAAGTGGAATTTCAAGGGGAATTTTTGAGGTGAAAAACAGAAACGCCACCAGAAGAGAATAGACTCGACTGATCTGTCAAGGAAAGAAGACTTATTTTTCTTGGCTCCTCCTATCCAAATCCATGTAGCTTTTTAAAAGTAAATTTTGTAAATAATAACTGTAGACGTAGCAATATATAACTTAATGAAATTAACTCCCTTTTTAGTCTCACGCTACTCAACATTTCCCTCAATAATTGCAGAGAAGATGCCATCATTTGAGAAAGAACGTGCGATAGGGCTAAAAGAAACAGGATGTTCAATTCGCAAGATCTCTCGTCTTTTGTATCAGAACGAACATTCCGGTCAAAGATATTGGTAGAAATTTGTGTACTATGATCGTAGAGAGAGTCAAGAAAATCACACTCGATCGAGAACAACGATAGAACTCGAGAACACAGTGATAGTCCGATCGTGACAGTCCTGCGCCTCAGCGAATAAGGGCTCAGGTCATAGGGGCCATTGCGTGGCCGTGATAGCCTAGTGGTCAAGGTATCGGATCGTGGCTGATATGTCACGAGTTCGAGCCCAGTACCACTAAACTCTCACGGCGGCGGGGAGGGATGCCTGCTCTAGCTGTCGAGAGCTCAAACGTCCTCCCGTTGGTGTGGTGTGGTAGTTAGGAGAGGGGGTGTCAGCTCACAGGTGTCGTCCTCGTCACTTGACCTTGGTTCAAAATTACGAGGTCCGTCGCCAAAAGCCCTCGTGTAGCTGAACAGTGCGACGTTAATATTCCCTCACTCATAGAGGCCATTGCGCTGGCTACTCCTCACCGTTGAACATTGTCTGGCGCGTTTGGTGTCGTACCGGCTTTCTACCTGGAATGTCATGGACTAGAATATAATTGTTTTCGGATATGTCACGTTTCCAAATGGATCTTTATGACTAGCGAAGACGTATCTGGATATATCCAAGACACAGCAGTGGGATGCTCATCTACCTCGTCCGCCCTATAAAGAGGAAATATGTTATGGGTACTATTTGATTTGATAGCCGGACTTCTTTAGCTGTCATTCCTAACGTCCTCACAATTTGATGATATATCGACGAGATTCTACCTCGAGTAGTGTTGTCTTTCTTTCTTTTTTTTTTACGTACTCATGGGCTTACATTTCAAAGGCATAATTATCCGCCTCTCACAACATGTGTGTCCCTAGTGTTTGATCTTCGTGCTTCTCCAACACCTTCCTAGCCTGAGCGATTGCCAGTTTCTTCTCGATGCAGCGCGTTTGGATTCTGCTGAACAGGCGTCTCCAATTGCTTCTGTAATGTACTGATTTAAATCGGCAATTGGAACATGATTGGCAAGCAATTTCGCGAGACAATGTCAACTTATATAAGAGTTTGCATTAGGGACTTAAAGATACCTATGTATTATTGAGTCTTTCTTTTCTTTTTTTCCTCTTATAGTTGTATATACATTGAATGTGTGAAACATTCACTTCCTATGATACTGTTAAACTTTCATTTTCAATACATGTACGTCACATCTACCAACTTTCGTCTCATTCAGGTAACTCCTCCCTTGTGCGTCGCTTTTATGCTATAAAGTGCTATTCGAATTACCATTCGTATATGCATTTTATTGTAGTTTCTCTCCACTAACTAATATAGTGCAAAAAGTTTTATAAAATCTCACAAAAATAATTTTAAAAAAAGATCCAATGTAAGATAATTGAGAATCTAGAATTTATTATAAAGTAACTTTAAAAAAACTGTTATGTGTAATATAGACCACGCGGATCCAAATTTTTTCTATTAGGATTATGAATTCCCTTTTCTTTTTATTGATTCTATTTGACAACAATAATTTGAAAGTGGCAAAATGACGAATGAGCACAAAACAGTGGTAATTATATTGAACAGTTAGAAAAATAAAACGGCAATCATTTCTCGAAACAATGGCAATGATAAAAAATCGTGACTGTGTCTGGAATCTGTGATTGTAACTTAAAATTTGACGTTTTCGCGCGTCACTGATCACTTCACAAACAGAGTAAGCACAATACATTATCAGGAATAGAGAAAGAAAAACTTCTACTCTAATTTTTTCATGTCACTTAAGATAATAATAGAAGCCCAGTGGCTGAGTGGTTAGTGCACCGCGCTTCCACACTACGGGTCCGAGGCTCAATCCCCGGGCTGGGCAAGGTTGACTCAGCCTTTCATCCCTTCAATGGGTCAAAAAATGAGTACCAAGATTCCTTGGGAACTTAACACTGGGGGTTTTCGTGTCAGACTGACCACCTGACCGGAACATCTGCTATGCACCTCAGGGCCCAAGGTCGCGTATACTGAGTTGGGCACAGTAAGCCTTGTCCCTTATGGGATGTCGTGCCACTGAGTTAAGTTAATATAATAATAATGAATTTTCCCTGTGATCCTTTCAGAATTCTTAAGGTTTCTCAGTATATTAAACAGGTGATTGTTATGTAAATTTTTCAGTCTTTAAAATCGAAACTAAAACATCAGTAATTCTTTGCATACATCACTGTTTTACACAATATTTGTCCATTATAAAAACAAAGGAATAGCATTAAGTATATAAATTTTTCAGGGGTGTCAAAAAGTACTCAGTTTTTACTTTGTACTAGTTACAGTACTTTGTTCCTATTAAAATACAAATTAAAATTTAATTAAAGCCTGACATGACAGAAACATCATTCACATAGTATTTCTAACAAAGGTTGTTTACCTCCTTTCCATAATTAATATTTATGATCCAGATAGAGATTGCTTTTATTATCATCTATCAAGAAATAAAAAGAGAAAATACGTTGCATTTTAAAAGAAAACATTTAAGGAGAGTAATTAAAGTGTAGGCTTACGCTGTATTTCTTAAAGGAAAACAAAATAAAACGTTGATGAAGAAAAAGTTCTGATAAAATGCACGTTTTTCTATTCAAAGCACTTCAACTGTTTTATCACATGAAATAGCCTTTTTTTTTACTATAAGTTTCACTTTTTAAAAAGTGTTTCAAAACAAATTCATTGCTGACCTTGATTTAACCTAGCCACGTGAAAGCGCTTCTTCACGTGTTTTAAGTCACTCATAGGGCGTGACATTTTTGCTTCCAACTTATAATGGTCGATAACCTGAAAAATTATAATACTTATTTCAATATACAGGTTCTATAAGGCACGAGACTTAAGGAACAACATGGAGAAGGAAATGTCTCGTGAAGATTATGTAGTCACGTGTGTCACGTGAGGAGGCTCAGTAAAAATCTATTTTAATTAACGTTTCTAGAAAGTAAAGACTCAAAATAATAAATACTGAGATCACATAAATTTTAGAAAATAAAAGTTAATTAGAAAACAAGATGACGTAATTCTGTAACAAAAAACGCACAAAAACTGAAAAAATGAAAGAAAAAGAGAAAGGACATAAATTTTCCATCGATCTCTGATGTAGCACGTTTAATAATTTATTTCATTTATTTTTCTATAAACTGGAATCTAATGTTTTCAGAATGTAATTTAGTTTTAGTAAATGAAGACGAGGATATACAAGTTTTTTTAAGCTAAATTATCGCCAACATGTATTAATTAATTACATTTTTACGGACTCTATTTTAAAAGTAAACTCTAACATTGCCATTGCCATTTAGTCTGGCATTTTTTTTTTTTTTTAAGAAAGAAATTATTACAAGGCATGTTTCGGCACGAGCAGAATTGAAATTATACTGATAAACATGTAATAGCACGTAAATAGTAAACTCAAGAAAGTATTGCAGTAGATTGAGAGATTACGTTGGCAACAAGTTACTGAATGCTAATGACTACTTGTTTTAAGATATGTATCCTTATTGAATAAATAAACTGAATAAATTGTTGTACTTTGGAACACATAAAATAACATTTTACTCGGGTCATAAACCGAAAATAAATAAACGATGTAATACAAATTAATTCAAGCAATATATCGTGTGACATTAATTATGGCAATATCTTTTTTATATTATAAGAGACATCAAGATAATGTTTTTTTTAGACATATTTGTTGCCCAACTTAATATTTCTTTTCTTTGTATGTTTCTTATTTTCATTTAAATGAAATAAAGATGCATGCGAATTTACATATACGTATATATTTAGCAGTTTAGTTCAAATTATCATATTTTATGCAGCATATAAATGAGGCATTTATTAGCTATTTACTAAAAAATTGAGTATTATTACACGAAAAATTCAAATCAGAAACAACGCGCTAATAAATTTTATTAGTGATTATTAACATTTTATAATTTATCTTTGTTGTTTAAATAAACACAGTTAAATATTAATAAATAATTTAAATATTCCATTAATTAAAGAAAAATTTCCTCTCCTTATTGTATGTTATGCTAAATTCAGTCTGTGAAATAGTAACTTGTACATTATTTGCAATATTTGCTCAAACAAATTTCAGATACAGATAATTTAAGCATAATATTTATTTATTGTGAAAAAAAAAAGAAAATAACTTGCTTCTACAGATCAAGGACTGAAAACCAAATTAAATTATTTATTTTATCTACGTTTCAATCATTAAGGTATCCGACTACGTTCGGAACCGTGATTTTGCAAAAGTGTGTAAATGGATAATATTTATGATATTTAGCATAACTTAGATTAGACAATGTATATAAAATTGGGTTAAGAATAGTATTACAATAAAAAATTATTTAAGTTCAATATTTTGACAAAAAATTAACTTAGAATAACCTTTTTTACAAATGTTCTCCTTTTGTAAAAAATGCTTCTATTGTATTAATATTTTGCCTGCATATAGCTCAGATCTCTGTACAGAGGCTCAACAAGAATTTTTGAAACGCATAACTTGGAAGTCGGTTTATCCATGTTTTACGAAAACAGAAAGGAGCAATTTTAAGAAAATACGCCGATAATTATTTCAAATGGTTGTAACTCTGAAAATAATGTGAATTTTTCAAAAATCATAGTTGAGCCTCTGAACAGAGATCTGAGCTATATACAGGCAAAATAATAATACAATAGAAACATTTTTTACAAAAGGAGAACATTTGGAAAAAAGGTTATTCTAAGTTAATTTTTTGCCAAAATATTGTATTTAAATAATTTTTTTGGTCAAAATGTCCTTAAAACAATTTTATACATGTAGTCTAATCTAAGTGACACTAAATATCATAAAAATTATACATTTATGCGCTTTTTTATATATAAAATCATGGTTCCCCGAACGTAGTCGGGTACCTTAAATAGATTATATTTATCTAGGAAACAATTCTACTCAAAATATTATAACATGGATGTTGAAAAACGAATCTGTTTCTGAAAAAAAATGCCAAAAGTTTCCCTTTTCAAATTATATACTTTAAAATTTTGAACAAAAATTCACAAAGCAAAAATGTAGAATTTTACTCTTCAACTATTTTAGTTGCTTTTGAATCATTTTATGAATCCAGAATTTAAGTTATTTTATCATAAGATATAAAGGAATCAAGTACTTTTTCCCACAAAATATTTATTACTATGACAGTGCTTATTTTATTTTAAAGATAAATGAATCATATAGAAATGAAATTAATTTAAAAACTTGAGTTACAAAATTAATTAAAAATACAGTAGTTAGAAAAAAAAAATTTTAATTAATTTTTTTACATTAATCAAATTTATCTATTTTCATGCCGTTCTCTAATTTCTTTCCGAATTCTCTATCATATTTAATTCCTCTACTTCTCTATATGGTCTCAATATTATAAATCCTTTTCAAAATGTATTAAAAATTAATATTGTTGTATATTCTTTCAAGTTCTGACCGATGGCAGTCTCAATATTCGATTACTTTTTCTAAAATTAGAAATGTCTATAATGATAATTTTTGGAGGGATAATTTTTAAAATATGGACTTCAGTTATAATTGTTTGGTGCTGTTTAATGAATTCTTTTGGATTTAGGGACGACTACTTTTAAAAACAATGCTGAATATCTTATAAAGATTAAGTATCATATTGATATAGACTTCAGAAAATATAACCACCTTTATGCGCTGGATCCTAGGTTATACTTTTAAAAAAGCGGGAAAATATTCTATTCCGACTAATCTTATTGAATCAACTATCTGTAGATTTGATTTTGTTTGATTTTGTGATTGAAATCGTACTCTGAAGTTACACGCGGGTTATTGGTGACGTACCTCATAATTTTGTATCTCTTTCAAGAGACAAGGATGGCACTCGAGCTGTTACTCTACTCTCCAAACTTTCACAACAACGTAAGGACTTTGAATCTCGACAGATTTATCGTACATCAGCCCCTTTACGCAGTGGGATTTCAGTGGAATTAGGATTTAAACCCATGGCTAGATGGTGCTAACCCCGAGTTCGTGATCATGATAGCTATCTCTAGGAACCATTGATTGAGATATTAATGTCATGCATTTCACTTTCTTATAAAACTTAAATGACAAAAATTTGCTTCTATGATATGAATACAATTTAAATTTATTTCAACAAACTTTCCTTAGTTCTTTCTCGTTATCTTTCATATTTAAATTATAAATTATAATTAATTTTTTAAAATTTTTTTTGAATAAAAAAAATTTTAATTTCATCCTTATAACATATTTTATGAAAATCTCTCCGTTTGTATACTTAATTTCCATTTAATTCAAAAGTTAATGAAAATATGGGAGATTTAAAAAAAATTCGTTATAAAATTTATTTAATGATTCAATTTTTTAATCATTCAAAATTATTAAAAGTAAATTAGGGTAACCTGAAAAACATAATAGGAGTTAAACCTCATCGTTTCTCAAATATATTCATAAAATGATAAAATGAAAACGTTTTCAAACATTCCCTTTTTTATTTTTATACGAGTAGATAAAAATATTCCTAATAAGATACTGGAAATTTTGTATAACTGTGGTGATCGTAGAAGAGGAATTAAAGTTAAATAAGGAATATATTGTAAAACGTACTGTAAATAACAGTACTTGAGAAGAAATCAGCTATATTTCCAGATGTAAGGCATTTTTAATTAGAACCGTTCCCCCTTGGACTTCATTTACATTCATAGTCATATTTTTAACTTCTTATCGACTCTTGGTGTTCATCAAGTTCAAATTAATGCGGAATCTGACTTCAAAAGAGCTGACAAGAGAAAAACTGTAAAAAATATTAAAACAATAAGTGAAAAATGACGTCTGTTAAACGTCATTTTCGATTTCGAAACATTATAATCAAAAAGTCTCGTGAGGTAGGAATTTAGAGGAAAAAAAGTTAAAAGCCAACAGACATTGCCAGAAGAAATTATATCAGGTTCATAGAAACATAGTGACCTCTTTACAGACATTTTACTTGTTTTGGGTTGATAGCAGCAGCCATCACTTTCTTCGACCTTGACGTCTTCTGCACGTGAATTGCTGAAACACGAGGTGAAATCACGTGTGAACCCATGCACGTGAGATCAAATGCCGGCATATGAAGAAATCGATTGATTGCATACATTTAAAGATGAATGGTTTATACGTTCTTGGTCCTAAAACAGACTAAAATGAAAGACTTCTGATAGAAAAGATTAGGCCTAACATTCAAAAGAACTATTTCATTTTTTCTTTATCGATATACACATCTACACTTCAGAAGGAAAAAGGGATGAACATTTGAAGAGACTGTGATTTAACACATAACACAGCTAATTATTAGAAAAACGTTTTTTGGGAGATGAAACAAAACTATTTTCTCTTTCTTTATTGTTGAGAATTCCATTAATATTATTTTCTATACCATTATTTATATAAAGATCCTAAGCAATACTTAACAAGCTGCTAAAAAAGAATAAATACATCGTCTCTTGTCAAGGTGCTACCTTCCCACGGTGCTGTTTCAAAATGGGCCGAGGAATACGACCAAAAAAATGACAAGAAAAGAAGCATTCTTAAGATACTGGAAAGGGAATTTTGGCGATCATTTGTTTGAATAAGATCCTGTAGCGTAGTTATTTACTTAATAGCCGTAATCTATATTTTCCTGCAAAAAGAGAGAGATGGTACTGAGATTCAAAGGGTAAGAGAAATAATATCCTTTAACAAGTGCTCATCCTAGAATAGGCAATCGTAAAAAGCATTCTCAAATTCTTACGAGAGTTGTACTTGAAAAATTACAAGCCGTACTCTTAATGTCGCAAATGTATATTCAAGTTTGAAAACAACTCCTTTCCATTCACATTCTCATTCTTGATTCAAAGTTGTTTGGTAGTTTTTTTTCAACTTAAAATACGAGATTGATTTTTAATAAATTATAGTTTAAAAAAAACTAAAAAACACGCTTTTATAGTGAATCGAACTAAAAAGTAAAAAAATAATTCTTAGTATAAGAATAAAATGATTAACGAGAAAATTAATATCATTGTGGTAAAAGCGTGGGGTGCTCTATATTAATTGTTATAATTTCTTGCTAGTTCTATTCCGAAATGCTGAGTTAGTTTAAAAATGTAATACAAAGCACCCCACGCTTTTACCTCAATAAAATTATTTTCTCGTTAATCATTTTATTCTTATACTAAGAATTATTTTTTTTACTTTTTAGTTCGATTCTCAATAAAAGCGTGTTTTTTTAGTTTTCTTTTTTAAACTATAATTTATTTTTTATTTTTTAGTTCGATCTACAATAAAAGCTTGTTTTTGTTTGTTTTTTTAGTTTTTAAAATTATCCTTTATTCTTTGTTGAATTTATTCTTGAATTTGATATTTGGAGCCGGAATTATGTGGCTGCTGGAATTAGTATTGCTCTTCAATGGATATTAATTAATGGGTCAGAAGAGGGTATTTATTCTCTCTGTTTACGGGGCCTCGGATCAGTCCCATATCGTTGTATTTCAAAGATTCCGTCTCTATAGATACAGGTCTAACTAATAAAAGTGTATTTAGAATAAATATTATATATGTCAATCGTGTTATCGCTTTTAAACGTATTGCGATAATGTTAATTCGTATCATCACTTTTAAACATATTGCTTTATCAAAATAAAAAAAATATTTAGCAGTTAGAACATAAAGTTATCACCTTTTTAACGTATTGCTATAATGTTAATTCGTATAATCACTTCTAAACTTCTAAACGTATAAATATTTTTTATAAAAATAAAAAATATTTAGCAGTTAGAGCAGAAATTATTTTTATTCACATGCACGATTATTTTTTTTAAAATTTCCTTTTTCAGAAAAACTACGCACCTATCCTAGCCTTTTTCACATACAGAACACTTTTTTTTGTTTTATTTGTATTAACCACAAGCTTATTCGCTGTTTTAGGGTTTCTCCTTCATCTTTTAGTCGCCAAATCTGGAAATGACATATGGAATTAGTCACCAAATCCGAAAATGGTTTATGCAATCAGTCGCCAAATCTGTAAACGATATAATGAATTAGCCGCCAAATCTCAAAATCCTTATTTATGAGGATCCTGATCAGGACAATGAAACAAACTTATGAAATTATTGCATTGTCATTGGTCTTTGACAAGTGTGCAAAATTTCGAATTAATCTGACCTTTTAAAGTGGGTAAAAATTGAGTTCAAAGATTCCATTACATACAAGTGAAACTTATAACAGCGTGTTAAAAAATCGACCTTATACACAGGAAAGAATTAATCTAAAAAATTTTCAATTATTTGTTATAAAATTTAAAAAGCATAATTTCAAAGTTTTATAATTTAGTTTCGAATTAAAGTATATATACATATTCTAAGAAGTCAGTAAGACCTCTTGCAAGAGACAATTCTATTGGTCCTGCTCCCACTGAATAAGGCATTTAATGTATTTACCTCACAGCCATTTAGATAGCAAGAGAAATAAAAAAAAAAGAATGGAAACACTCTTTGTTGGCAGTCTTAGGAGATTTCAATGGAAATTCGTGCTCAGTAAAAGATACTACATATATTATAAATGATATCTCTTTAAAAAAATAAAAACCTTTGCAACATCTCTAAACTCAACAACATGAGAGTAAAAGCTAAGCCCCTTAGGAACGAATATAATCCCTCTAGTACTTCAGATGTCACAGTTTTTTCCCAAAATATTGAATTCGCAACCCCATACACGTTAAATGTGTGGAAATAATCACTAAGCAAGGAATTACACTAAAACAGTCGACAAAAAGCCGAAATGGAGGCTGAGTGAGAAAGAACACCCAACAAATTTAGTTCCTTCCCTTTTCCCAAATGAATATATATATAAATTTTAACTCCACCAATCCGCTCCTACCCCTATTCATGTACCTCCAAGGGCCAACTTTTTGGAATAGCAAGTCAAGAATGCAACACTGTCCACTGTCAACAACTAATGCATCAATTCCACTTTTACATCAACACCCCAACAATCATCTCAAATCATCCCTCTGAAAATTTGTTACGAACACCTAATCTTTTTCCATAAATGAAGAATCCGGGAATTAACTTTACTGCCCTAATTAAATTTTAGCCCCTAAAATTTTAGTTCCTTCCCTTTTCCCAAATGAATATATATATAAATTTTAACTCCACCATTAATGTAACACTATCTAAAATAAATTAAGAGCAATCCACCACTTTTTCTTGATCACACACACACATCTCACGCCAAATCTAAAAAAAAAAAAATAAAGAATTCCAAATAATAGAAAAACAATACGTATCCCTCATCCAAAAAATGTAAATCAAGGATTGCAAAGAGAATTCAAAAAATATTTTCCTCAACAAACAATTAAACTAGTCTTAAAATGTAACTACAATGAACGAAAGTCAGATTTTCTTTTTTTAATCATTAAGAGGCAACCTCTTTATCTCTCTCACTATCGAAGAGTGCAATTATTCATATTAAAATTTTTTAAGCAGCGTTTAAGGTAAACAATACTGTGGTAAAAAGGCATCTTCTCATTTCTTTTTCATAAATGGCAATTTTTCTCATTTAAAATTTATATGCGGAATTGTAATTTTTGATTCATTCAGTATAATTTTATCTTGAAAGACTGAACAACACTACTGGCCACACAAAATGCAACCCCCTGAAGAAAGCATGCAAACCATGTGAAATTTACATCATGCGTTAGCGGTGATGAAATATGCAAATCATTAGCATTATAGCGCAGACGCACACTCGCAAGCGCTACATAAAAGGAGAACAGATTGGCAATTTGAAGTAAGGCAATTATTTTTACTTTTTTATTGCAAGCTGTTTACCTATGCCTTGTGGAAGACATCGAGCGTCTTTTGACCAAGTTTCTGAAATCGACCGAGGAAGAATAGTAGCCTACAAGGATTGCGGATTATCCTTCAGAGAAATCGGTCAACGTGTTGGATTTGTCATCGCTGGGTTCAGGAGGAAACGACTGACCGACGGGGCAGATCGCACCCACTTGCCGATTGCACCACTGCCTATGATGACGGCGGATTGTGCGCATGGCAGTGATGGATCGCGCAGCCACATCACGAGCCATAAGCACAACAGATTTAATCTGTTGCGCTTTATTCGGTGTCCTCTCGTACCATTCGACGCCATTTGCAGCAGAGTGGAATGTCCGCAAGGCGTCCATTGCTTCGTTTGTCCTTGACTGGCATTTGTACCGCCGATGGTGCTATGAACGGTGGACATTGACAACGAAATGGAACGCGATTGTGTTTACTGACGAATTCCGCTTCTGCCTGCAACATAACGAAGGTTGGATTCGAGTTTGGAGACACTATGGTGAGAGGTTGCTGAACTGTTGCATTATGCATCGCCAGAGTGATCCTGCACCCGGTATCATGGTTTGGGGTGGATTCCACTGCCGCACCCCTCTTGTACGCATTGCCGGTGCACTGAACAGCCAGCATTGCATCACTGGTGTTGGAGCCCTTTGTCCTCCCATACATTCAGCGCTTGCCATCAGCCACATTCCAACAGGATAATGCGTGACCACGCGTGGCACGCAATGTTCGAGATTTCTTCTTTACTCATCAGATTGAATTGCTTGGACTGCTTTTTCTGATCTATAGCTAATTGAAAACGTGTGGTCCATGCTTGTACTACTACTGGCCCGGGATACACTACCCACTGCTACACCAGATCAACTTTGGCAGTATGTGGAAGCCGCATGAACTACTGTACCCCCCCAAAGAAACATCCAAAGCCGAGGCGTGTGACAGTGATTATAACCACCATTTTAGCGGCTGCACTAACTGCTGATTTTGTCATCATCCACACGTCACAAGAGGCTATAATTTTAATCGTTTAATCTTTGCACAACATGTTACCTGCCAAATAAATTTCGCTGTGGTATTTCTGGCCCTCCTTGGTGTTGCATTTTGTGTGGCCAGCAGTGTATTTTTTACATTTGTTTAATTCAGTAGTATACAAAGTAGGATATGCGTATCCCAGGAGGTACTTAGAGTGATACTTGGGGGCGTAAAAGAAGTAGGCTCAGAAAATTCGCGTTTCCACGCCATAGGTCCAGGGTTCGAACTAAACACAGAGTTCCGTGCTACACTGACCACCTGACCGGAATATCTGCTCATGCACCTCAGTACCTAGGGTCACATAAACTGAGTTGGGCACAGTAGGCCTTGCCCCGCATGGGCTATTGCGCTACTGAGTTTAGTTCATGATAAGAGAACTCCTAATATTCGCATTTACCATCCCAATTCTTTGGTTGTCAATTGCTCTTATTTTCCGATTACTTTATTCTTCCCTTTCTCTAGATAGAAACATCACAAAATAACACCATACTCTCTTTGGATTTATCGCTGTTGTGTTGATATCTGGAATTTGTGTACAGTTTCTAGCTCACAGATATCATTTTTATCATGGTCACTTAGCTCAGTAGCTATGTCGATAGCTTTATAGTCAGAAAAGTTCAATCTGAGTCGTAATTTAGAATTTGAGAATTTATTAGTGGCGCACACAATGGGGGAGGTCCTGGGGGTCCGGACCCCCCAAAGCCCTTGATTTTTTTCCGATTGGTTATAATTCTAAGTATATAATACGTGAAATGTAATTAAATATTTGTTATTAATGATTAATTTTATTAATTAATGCTAATTATTTATTCAATAATTAGTTTTTTACTGTGTTTTGTTCCTAAAAATCGACAAAATCAAAAATAGCATGATACAAGAATGATGAACTTTACCCCCGGCCCCCCCCCCCCCTTGAAAAACTCCTGTGTGCGCTACTGTAAAGACTCATAGAGGGAATATGTACTATTGCACATTAGATGAAAATAGGTTTGAAAGTCTACGTGTGATGTGTGATTTGAAAGTTAATTAACTGAAATGCCAGCTAATTTGTCTCTTTCTTCACTCGATCATTGTTCAAGATTACGAAACAAGCTGCATGTCCTCAAATGTAGTGACTTAATACACCGATAATTCTCTGATCATGATTAAATGCAACGACAGTAATTGTTTTCCATCGTTTCCATTGTTGTAATTGTTAGTAATCCATCAAAAGTTTTAACGTGAAGTTTATTTATTTAAACAAATTAATAATTGAATTTTTATAAGTTGTTAACTGCTTTAACATTTCTCAAAATTTTTTCCTGTAACTACACAAGCTATATTATTTGTACCCTTAAATTTCTTTGAAATCTTTACCAATTTTTATCCATATTCTCAAATAATCTTAATAAATCATATTTTTTAACGACTAAATTTCTTTAAGGAAGTTATTACAATAGAAGTTTCATCTCTGCTTTTTATAAGTTGAAGTTATCAAATTTTGGTCAAATTTGACGGAAATTATCACTTGTATAAACTTTTATATGTAAGATTTAATCAGATAACTTATAATGAAGTAATTTACATTTTACACGGTCTTCTATAGCCTCCAATTTCAAACAATAAATAAATAACGCTTTCTAATAACTTAATAGGCAAATATATCCTTAAATCAATATAACCACAAAGAAATATTAACTCTTGCATGCAAAACTTAAGTAACAAATGCATTTTTCAACATACAACTATGAAATCGTTAAAAATGGGTTTTTTTGCGACCTACACAGTGAAAAGGCAGCTCTGCAGAAAGCCGATGCACATCCAAATTGCAGTACTATGACATCTGATGGGACGCCACAGCACGCAGACGGAAAAGCACGTGTTTAGCCAATGCAACTTAAAAAAAATGTAGGAATAATACATTTCCAGAGACATTTCCTGACAGTGCTTTGTTTCATAACGTATGCGCACAATTCGTTTTTTTCTACTATGCTTTTATCAACCTTTATGTGCTAAATTGTACCTCTGTAGCGTGAATTGCAAGTCACTTAGTTGATCTTTTTCGGAATTACGGCACAATCTGAAAAGTTCCCTCAGTTTTGTACTCTAGTGTATAAATATATCCAACTAAGCTTACAACATCACATCATAAATTGGTTCAATTTTTAATGATTCAATTTATTCTAAGGATAATGGTACTAATAGATAAGAGCCATTTCAACCAATTAACGGTTTTACATATTCAAACTAATATAAAAACTTTTTTCGGTAATATAATTAATTTAATTGGTAATAACTTACACATTTCTTGAAATCTCTTTTTCAAATTTGTTGTGTATGGACTTCCATGAATGAGATAGCGTCTCAACTTCAGTTGCTTTTATGAGGAAGGTGGCCAGAGCATATCTTTGGCCGATACTAGGTGAAAGCTGAATCTGTCTTTTAATTTCTTTGAGTCTACAGAATTTAAATTCCTATCTTACTATAAAAACTCACATTAATTTAAAAATTTGTTCAATTATAATAAATTTTGCATTTATAACCAATTATTGCGATATAACCAAAACAAACAGTTATCTTTATAAATACGTTCGCGATATTTCTTATCAATAATTTACATATTTAGTAGAAAAAAATACATTTAGTGCTTCACTACGAAAATTCATTATATGGAATTTGGAAAAGAATGGAAGTATATCTTGGTATTTTGTTGAATATGCTTTAAAGTTTAAACGCGCCGATGACAGTTTTAACACTTTCTTATATGTACTTAAATAACTTGATTAGTATATATATATTTTGAAAAGTAAGAGTTCTTAGGAAGACAACATAATTACAAAGGTAAGGCTAATTTTATATCTTCATAATAAATAAATTTAAATTAACAATAAACCAATAATGTACTAATACTTTTATATGTATAATCTGTTAAAATATTTCATAAATATCAAATCTGACACACAATGTTTTGTTGAAGACATGCATGTTTATATTTTTTATGCGCAATTACAAATTATTAAGAAGATATAGCAATTTCTCTGGATTATTCTTTTTCTTTTGATTCACAATTTTCTTTAAAAGACTATAATTCTTGAAGTATTTTATTTTTCTAACTGAAAAATAAATAAATTGTTAGCACATAAGCTGAAATGCAATTTGTTACTATTGATTCTAAAATGAAGTTGGAAGAATTTAAAAAAAAACACTGTTAATGTCATATAATAATAAATTGATATAAATATTTTGAATTATTCATATCTAAAGTATTCCTTGATTTTAATTTTAAAAGACACAATGCGTTGATCAAAGCATTGCTTAAGTATAATGGCTACGCATTAAAGCAGAGTATAATCAAAAAGATATATATATATATATATATTATATATAATAAAACTTATAGTGGGGCATAATTTGTCGTGGTGAGCGGACAACTATTCTGGAACAACAAAAGGATAGGGCGTGGCCATTGGAAGTGATTACGGGGGGTAGTAAGTGGCGAGTGGATAATTACTGTCGTATTGAAGAAGCAGTCTTGTCAATTAGCAAATCCAATTTATTTAATATCTTGAAAACATATAAACATAAAGCAGGATGGCACAACACAGACTACAACACACAACACAAAGCAGCCGGCTACATGACTACAGCGAAACGAGCGAAGAGAGAGAGAGAATTTCCAGAGACATCGTTTTTATACCCGACGGAAGACCGCGTGACATTTTTGTAATAAGAACTCTGATTGGTTACAATGGGTGGGAAAGGGATTTATGATGTAATAATATTAGTCGATTACGATTAAGATCAGGGTGTTAGTTTCGAACCAAATAATTAGAAGATTATTTGAATATTATTAAAAAGAGTTAATTAAAAGGATGCTAGGGCGAATTATTACATATATATATTGGCGTTGACCATTTACTGATTTTTTAATTATGAAAACAATTCCAAAAAAAGTCAAACGAACTCCTAGAGACCTATGCCAGGATTTCATAGGATTATCACCTCCTCCATTATTGCATAAGTGGCCAAGCAGAATCAGTAAGGACTTTCACAACTTTTACATCCATGGGTGGCAGCATCACATCATTTTGTAAAACAATATCCGCCATTATCGTCACAGAAAAATTTTACATAAAGGGATTATACCAGTGGTGCACACAAGGGGGGTGTCCTAGGGGTCTGGACACCCCCCATAGCCCTTGATTTTTGTTCCGATTGCATATAATCTTATGTATATACACTATCTGGCCAAAAGTATCCGGACACCCAGTGGTATGGACATAGCGTCCAGAGGCACATATTACTATAATGTTGGTCCCCCTTTTACATGGATGACAGCCTGCACACGTTTAGGAAGACTTTCCACCAACTTTTGATAGGTGACCATAGGAATTGCCTTCCAGGCGTCCATCACAGCTGAAGTGAGTGCTTGCAGTGAGGATGGTCGATGTGGCTGGCTACGTAATCTGCACTCTAATTCGTCTCAAAGGTGTTCTGTGGGATTTAGATCGGGGCTCTGAGAAGGCCAGTCCAGTTTTTAAACACCCATTTCGTCAAACCACGTCTGTACAAGCCTCGTTGTGTGAATGGAGCAGTTATCCTGCTGGAAGAGAAATGGGCCTTTCCCGAAATATTGCCGTAGAGTTGGGAGTGCAGAGCATTGTCCAGAATGTCCACATACATCTCAGAGTTCATGCTTCCAATCACAGGAACTAACGGACCCAGGCCAAACCACGAGAAACACCCCCACAACATTATGCTTCCACCACCAAACTTGTGACATCTCACACGTCCTTTCTCTAACATAACCTCTGTGTTCTTTGACGGCCACGATTAATGTCAAATATTTTCCAACTCAAATCCAAGAAGAAGGCTAGATGCAAATAAGATAACCTTTAAAAGGATAGAAGTTTTAGTGAGCGGGATGGCAAATTAGAGAAAGTTCAGTTCAGAGAAGATAGAAGTGTTGACTGACGGCTTACTTAGAATCAAGACACAATCTGGCCCTTCAACCAAGGTACATACCATTGTACGCCAACCTAGAGAAATATCCAGTGGATTGGACGTTGAGTATTCAACCAAGGTAGGAAGATTATATTCTGAACGCGAATATATTATTGAGATTGAGAGTAGGCGGATATAGTATAATTATATTGATAAGTGATCTAATTGCGCGATCTGTGTTAATTAAGACTACGTGTTCTGGTTTATTCTCACTTAATATAAGTTTGTTTGATATCTAAGTAATTTAAGTTAAATTCTTAATAAAAGTCATATTAAGAATTCTAAAATGTCTCATCATTTAGAGAATCCCACACCTCTAATTTACGCTGAAACCCCACGATATGGTCCACGAAGATCGACCATGTCACAAACTTAACAGTCGGTACAATGTAGTCACTAAAGAAACGTTCGCCGGGCATCCGCCATACCCAGACGCGTCCATCCGACTGCCAGACTGTAAAGCGAGATTCATCACTCCAAAGAACAGTTTTCCACACGTCCACAGTCCAATGATGGTGAGCTCTACACCATTGCAATCGATGCTTCGCATTCTGTGGAGTGATGTTTGGCATGTGAGCGGCTGCGCGACCATGGAATCCCAAGTTTTTAACTCTCGACGGACAGTCCTGCTGCTAATACTAATTCTTGATGAACTTTGGAACTCCTGAGAAATTTCCACCAACGAGGACTTGCGATTTCGTTTCACTACCCTTTTCAGAGTTCTGCGGCTGCGTTCACCAAGTATTTTCGGCCTACTGGTTCGTTTTTCTGCCGTTTCACTGCTTCGACGTTTCCATTTCACAATTGCATCACTCACAGTGGATTTAGGCTTCTGTAGAATGTCCGCAATCTCACGAACTGATTTCCCACAAATGTGGAATCCCACTATACTGCCACGATCAAACTCACTAAGCTCCTTTGACTTACTCATTGCCTCACAAACGCATAAATACAATCTGACAAACCACTATAACACTTTTATAGCTTTCAATTACACATCAAATTGCGTCACTCGCCAGAACCACTTTTTTAAGGGGTGTCCGGATACTTTTGGCCAGATAGTGTATTAGGTTGGGGAAAAAGAAATCCATTATTTTTTCGGTAGATGGCTGTAGTGCTGATATGTCGTGAAGTATCGATCAAACAATTTCAAATTTATGCTCATTGTCAAGGTGACATTTTACATTAAAAAAATTCTTTTGCTGTTTTTTGTTTGGTTCATTCAGTTGTGAGTTACAGGGTGTTAAAAATGGAAGTCAGCAAAGAGAAAATTCGGTACATTTTACAGTTTTTCTTTTGATAAAGGCAAAAATGCAAGCCAGGCGGCTGAAACTGTGAATGGTGTTTCTGGTGTCGATACTTTAACAGCTAATTACGTTGAATTTTGTTTTCGTCTATTCCGTTCAGGTATTTTTGATGTTAAAGATGCACCTCGCACAGGCAGGCCCGTCGTCGAAAATGTCGTTAAAATCACAAAAATAATCGAAGTTGACCGGCCTGTTAGTTGTCGTAGCATCGCCCAGGAGCTAAGGATCGTCCATAAAACAGTTTTAAACTATTTGCGCAAAGTTGGATTCAAAAGGAAGCTTGATGTTTGGGTGCCACATCAATTAACACCAAAAAACATGATGGATCGAATTTCCATCTGTGAAGCCTTGGTCAAACGGAATGAAATCGACCCATTTATTAAATAGATGGTGACTGGGGATGAGAAAGGGGTCACATACGATAGTATTGTGCGAAAACGATCGTGGTCAAAGCGCGGTGAAGCAGCCCAAACGGTGGCCAAACCGGGACTAAAGGCCAGGAAGGTTCTACTGTGTATTTGTTGGGACTGGAAATGAATCATTTATTACGATTTGCTTCCGTATGGTCAAACACTAAATTCAGTTCTCTACTGTCAACATCTGGACCGTTTGAAGCTAGCAATTGACCAGAAACTGCCAGAATTGGCCAACAGAAGAGGTGTTGGATCCCTCAGGACAGCGCCAGGCCACAAACGTATGTAGTGACTCGCCAGAAACTCTGGGAGCTTGGTTGGGAAGTTTTAATGCATCCACCATATAGTCCGGACCTGACACCAAGCGTTTATCACCGTTTTCTGGCATTGCAAAACTTCCTGAGTGATAAGAAATTGGAATCAAGAGAAGATTGTGCAAATAGATTACTAGAATTTTTCGCCAATAAGGATCAAGACTTCTATGAGAGAGGCATTATGAAACTACCTTTAAAATGGCAACAAATTATACAACAAAATGGTGCATATTTGACCCAAATCGGACAATCGGAAACATGTTAAATAAAGTCTAGAATTTCATGCAAAAATAATGGATTCCTTTTTCCCCAGCCTAATATTATGTAAAATTTAATTATGTATTTGTTATTAATAATTAATTGTATTAATTAATGCTAATTATTTATTCAATAAGTAATTTTGTCTTGTTTTTGTTCCCGAAAATCGACAAAATCAAAAGAATATGTTGGGCGGCGCATTGGAGCATGATACCAAAATGGGGGGCTTTTGGCCCCGGGCCCCCCCCCCCCCCCTGAAAAATTTTGTGTGCGCTACTGGATTATACGTATCACGTATATGTGTTCCTTTAACCCAGGGGTGGCGAACCTTTATGGATCAACGTGCCATTTTTCTAAAGAAGTGCTTGATGAGGTACAGACGTGCCATCAAAAAATTTTGACGTGATTATTGGGAAAACAATAAAACTAAATACTAACAACACAAAACTCCATTTACTACGAAAAAATATCTTTTGCCCTGTATAGTTATAAATGTTTTAGTTATACGTGTAATTCAAATTAAAGTAACATTAGTGTAGCATCTGTTGTTGCAGATTGCATGACAAATAACTTATAGTAAGATTGTAAGATGTTACTTTTAGTATAATGCATGCTGAATTTGAGTCATCTCTCTGCCAAACGGTTTCTAAGCAATTAATTACTTTTGCAGTGGCTCACTTTTTTGACAAGAAAATTTGTGATTTGTTTAAAAATGCCGTTTTACAGACGATGTTCTGCATACCTCTATTCCAGAACATAAAACACACACCTCTGTCACCTTTACTAATAATGCCATGTTTCTTGGTCCACCAAATTTGAAATTTTTTGTTACACTAACTATTTTTCACTTGTTGTTCTTTTGCTGAACTAGCCTTGTTAAATAACAGTTAAAAATCATAAATATAATACAGATAAACTTTAAAATACAGTTGTGTCAATGAAATTGACTATGCAATATGCGTAGACAAACTTTACATCATAAGCAATTGTAGTCTGATATGTTACTATGGCAAGACAATAACGTACGAATGTGCTTCCCGCCGCTCCGCTACCAATTACTCGCGTTTGTTCGTAATACTTCATAGTGAACTTTGAAATTTTGAAATAAAATACAAACCATTTTTATCACCGGCGTGCCAAAAATATTCTTTCACGTGTCATCAATAGCACGCGTGCCACTGGTTCGCCACCCTTGCTCTAACCCTACAATTTACAAGGGGCAAGATTAAAGTTGTAGCACAAACATGTCACTTAAAATGCCCCAGGACTGCATCAAGGATAAGCAAAAATCTGCTTTAAAATCGGATGGTGTATAGTCACCCAAACAATCAGGTCAAGAATATCGAACATGAGGCATTCAGAAGTGGCAGCGCTATGCGAGGACTAGAAATTCAATGAGATATCGCACCAAAATGTACATCGTTAAAGGACTTTCTGTGACGGCTGCACGATATCGAGATGAAATGCAGACACCTTCGTAAGTCTTATGCAAATATCTAGCGTATTTTTCCGACCTTAATCCCATTAAAAAATTTTGGGATGTCCTCGGACGTGCGTGTTCACATCCTCTACACATTCTCAGAAAGTTGAAAATTGCTTCAATGTGATGCAATGAACATTGCTAACATAAAAGGCGATGTTTAATCACCTCATCATTGAAAACAATTTATTTCAACTTCTAATATAAAAATATTTAATTCATAAATTAACTATACATATCCTAATGTAATGATTAGATAGAGTAATTTATTTTTATTTATGTATAAATGAAGAAGTCATTTTTAAATACACTTATTTCGCGATTAAAATTACCAACAATGACAACATTAGACAAATACTTGACAAATAATAGTTTTTTTTTTCCTTATTAAATACCTACACCAGTGGAACAATTTGCGTTGAACAGATTCACACATATTTGACGTAAAATTGATTAACTAATCTTGAACAATATTTTATAGCTGTATACTTTTATTTCTCTCTCACTGATAATTTCTAACAGAAAAGTTATAATAATTGAGACAAATACAAAACATATTTTAAAAGAATGTTCAATTTTCATTTTTCTTCCAAATAGATAGTTTTAATAAATAATTTATATGCTTAACGAATGTTTTCCTCACTCTTAAGTAAATTGTTTCATTAGAATCGAAAAGGATAGCATTAAAAACCTTTCTATTTAAGAGCAAAATATATTCAATTAGAATTTCTCAAGCGTTTGAGAGTCGGATATCCTTTTTAACTATAAAAATAACGGTATCTAAAGTAAAATAGACCAAGTATCTCTTGTTTCAATTTAGGCCGCCAATAAAAGTAAGGACTTAGTATTAAAGACTAATTTATAGGTTTACACAAACGGCAAAAGAGCCACCAAATTAAAAATAGAGAAACAAAAGAGTCCATCTATATTTTAATCACATCTCTTCGAAGAAAATTAGAGTGCAAAAAAGGAAGACGCCCATTTGTGACAGGTAAAGAGGAATTAGTGATTGCGAAAGGAGAATTCAATGTAGTTGATGAATATGGAATGAAAAGACAAAATGGAAGATTTTCTTAAGATAGGCTGCTTATAATTTGGTGGGGAACATCAGTCGTGAAAGGCTCCAAAGAAGTATTACATCAGGATATCACCAGTTCAGAATTTACAATGTAGATACCTGGTGCTTTTTCGAATCTCCTCCGATATTTATTACCTGTCTTCTGCTTGAAAAGTTAAAAGCTAATATATTTTCCGACGATACTCATTAGCAGTTGAGTCACACATCGCGAATTTTAAAGTAACACAAAATGGTTAGCGGGTAAGAAAAAAGCATTCTGACCATATCTCCTCAAGGGCATTTTGACAGAGCACTCAACAACGGACACTGCATTTGATGAATATTATGGGCAAGATGCATTTAGCGTATTTTCATCGTTTGAAGGTGATCTTGAGTATTAATTTCATTTTAAAGGTGACCTTTCTGTTGATTAAAGATCAATATTATCGCAAGTTCCAAAACAGTAAGTGAATAGTAGGAAGGTAGCTATTTTATGTTTTTCAATATTGACGATGAAACTGTACTTTTAGGAAAATTTTGTTTTATTATTTAACCTTGATAATGATTAACAACCGCAGAGATAAAATTCACTCAATTCACATTGGTTGAATTTTGAAGTTAAACAATCATTTCTATGAAAATTAAATTTTCATAGAAATAAGCGATAAATTTTTCCTTCTTTTGTCATCCATAAGAAAAATTGTACCTTAAGGTGGACCGAAATGTTTTTTTTTTCTTTTTTGCTATCAAAGACGTCTTAAGACTCCTTGAGGCACTGGGCATCTATGCAAAAATAGGCACCGAATTTATCGAAATTGATAATATTCAAAATAATTGAACATGTTAATTTCAGACAAGTTTCGTAGGTTCATGTAAACTTTGCCAATAGGAAAATGCCTAACGGCTCATTGCACGTATGATCGAACGTTCTCAGCAAAATACACAAATGTTGTTTATCAACTATTCTGGTCCTGATCTCTCACCAATCGAATTAAACTTGAATGTGATTGGAAGCCATTTGCATGCCTTGTTGTCACCGTATTCAAAAGATAAACTGTGGGAAATGGTTTAAAGGAAACATGGCGTGTGGTTGACATGAACAGCCATCCGTATTCTTATTCACTCTCTACCCAGATATGTTGCTTCGGTATCGTCATCCGCGGTGTTTTTCTACAACCTACTGACCTGACGTCGTTCTCATTCTGTGTTACAAATTTCATTTCAAAATAAACATCATTCATTGTTCATAGCTATATATATCTCTCTCTCTGTGGAACTTCTTCACTTTTTGGTGCTAGAAACGAAAACTAAAAAGTACTACATGTATTCAAAATTGAAAAGATTTAAGACCTACGTTTGTGACGGCTCACGCGTCCTTTCTGTAACATAACCTCTGTGTTCTTCGACGGCCAAGATTAATGGCAAATCTTTTCCAAACCAAATCTAAGAAGTGAAACGAGGGATAGATGCAAATAAGATAACCTTTAAAAGGACAGAAGTTTTAGTAAGCATGATGGCAATTTAGAGAAAGTTCAGTTCAGAAAAGATAGAAGTGTAAATTGACGGCTTACCTAAGAATCACGAAAATCTCGTCATTCATCCAAGGTACATACCATTGTACGTCAGCCTAGAGGAATATCTGAAGTGGATTGGACCGTTGCTTAGATTTCAAGGTAGGAAGATTATATTCTGAATGCGAATATATTATTAGGATTGTGTGAGAGTAGGCGGATATAATATAATTATATAGATAAGTTATCCAATTGCGCGATCTGTGTTAATTACGGCTACGTGTTTTTGGTTTATTCTCACTTAATATAAGTTTGTTTGATATATAAGTAATTTAAGTTAAATTCTTAATAAAAGTCATATTAAGAATTCTAAAATGTCTCATCATTTAGAGAATCCCACACCTCTAATTTACGCTGAAACCCCACGATATGGTCAACGAAGATCGACCATATCACGCGTTAACCAAAACAAAAGAATTTTGCTAAGTTATGTAAAATGAAATACAATAGAAAAATAATTCGTGGGCCTTTCTTTGATATTTGAAAAGCAATGCTCGTTAAACTACCAAAAATAAAAGATAGGGTACTCGTAGGATAGTATTGGTAAGCAAATTATTACACAAGTAAAAATTTATTCATCAGATATATGAAACATAAAATGTATAATTTTCAAATGAAAACAAACTCCTGAAAATATCAAATATTGATTTGAAAATATCATCTCTTAAGACTAACAAATTGTATTCTTTAATTTACTTATTATCAAGAATTTCAAATTACTGAAAAGTTTTACAAAAGGATTCAATAAATTCTTATTTCCTATTTCGAAGAATAAAATTTTTGTTGGGAAAGTAGAAAAATATCTGAAGTATAAGTAATCAATTAATTCATTTTGAAAAAGAAGTATGAGAACTGTTGATATAATGTATGAGGAATATGTACTTGTACAATCTATTTGTAAGCTGCACAGAATCTCAAAATCAATCTACCGTAAATCTGCTTGGCAATCTGTCAGAAACTTTTCTCATAATAAAGTCAAATTTTATCTTCGATGCAAGATTTTACTTCGCATTTTTATTAATTTCAATCGAAATTTTACAAAGCATAGATAATTTCCAATAAATTTCTCTTATCTATATCATGATTATTATTATGAATTTTATACAAATTGAAGAAACAGATGAAAGTTACTTTTGCATCTTCAATCAGCATTATATATATATATATATATATATATATATATATATATATATATATATATATAAATGTATGTATATAATCACAAAAGAATCTATTTTAAAACAAACCTAAGAAAATATCAAATTTTGTAAAATTTATGTAATGTAAATAATATGGCTGATAGAGATGTCTTAATGGAATGCGAAAATATATGAAATCGAATTTAATCAAAAGAAAAACAAAGATTCTATTGTATAAAAGTCTTTTAAGATCAGTATTTATTTATGCATGTGAAACTTGGTTCATGTCTCGAGCAGAAGAGAACATAATAAGTATCTACAAAAGGAAGTTTTTAAAATTCATTTTTAGAGGAATTCAGGAAAATGGAACATGGCGAAGAAGGTCAAATTTAGAGCTCTATCAATCATATAAAGAATATGACATTGTTAACTTCATCAAAATACAATGAATTAAATGGGCAAGTCACGTTATCAGAATGAACGAAGACTGCACCACTAAAAAAGTCTTCAATGGTCAACCAAATTGGCCCACGGAGAAAGGGTAGGCCCAATCTTAGATGGATTGATGGCCTAGAAAAAAGATCTCCTAGTTTTGAGAATTAAGAACTGGAGAACACTAGCAAGAAGAAGGCTGACCTGGAAAAGGCTTCTTGAGAAGGCCAAGGCCCACCCTGGGCTGTCGTGCCACTGAGGAAGGTAGGAAATATAACTTTAGATTTTCACTCATTTTAAATAACACTTTCGGAAAACAAACAATCTTAGATATTCCGATTTGTAATACATAATATAAATATATATTCGCTAAAATAAGTTACATCTCACTTAGAAAGAAATAATAAAACGACAGAATCCATCATGATTGTTTAATTCAAAATATAACTCATATTATGTAAATGACCTTTAGTGAATGTAGAATTCAAATAAAATCAATTCTATACTTTTGTACATTCCAATTAAAATCTGCAGATTGTGCCAAAAAACAAGTGATCATAATTATTTTCAAATAGAGTTGTAAATTGTCATTTGTAAAATTTCTAATCAAGCTATATGGACTATTTTCGAGAAAAAGAACTTCACAAAAGTATATCATATATCATCTTCAAATCTTTACAAAAAGTACTAAATAATATTTTTTAAAAATAACGGAGAAACTTATTTTGCAACAAATTATTTTCATGTTGTTAAAATCGGTCTCCGAAAGTCTAGGAAGAAAATAGAGCATTAACATTCATGCTGCAGTTTAAGTGCTTCTGATATTGATATAATTTTATTTTTTTTAAAAAAAACCCGTTTTTTTCTCAAACGGAAGGAGGAAAGTATTTTATTACCTTTTTTTAATTGATAAAAACCTAAAATCATTTTTCTTTTCGCAAAACACTTAAAAAGGTTTTGAATTCAACAATAAAATTTTGAAAAGTTCCAGTACAATTTCAATGAACAATTTTGAGATATAGAAAAGAACGAAGAAAACAGATCACAAAAACAAATTGGAAAGAATTAAAAAAAATTATTAAAAATACATTAAAAAATACACAGTCAGAATTCATACACAAGAATACACAGTCAGAATTCATACACAAGAATACACAGAATTCATTAAAAAATATACAGTCAGTTATATGATAAACAGTTGTACCTTTATATCTTGAAAAAAAAGTTAATTTTGTGGAAAATTTGTTGAATGAGGAGATTCATCTTTCAATATATTTTAAAAATCCCATAAAACAAATTTTAAATTCATAAACACTATAATCTAAATAAATAAAAATGAATGTGTGTGTGTCTTCTATGCCTTCCTAAACCGTTCATCCGATTGCGATGAAAATTTGGGGAATAGTTGGACACATGCCCGCGAAGGTTTCTGATTTAGTAAAACTGTGTTTCGATAGATGCCCAAGTGGCGTTGTGGGGGATTAAGGGGCGTTATCGATAATTAGACGCACAGTTTTGAAATTTAACAAGCAGCTTTCTTTCATGGAGTAGATATCCGCTACAAAATAGGATTTAAGAAAATCGACCCCCAAGTGGCGTTGCAAGAATTAAGGGGTGTTATAGTTTATTATTTCCATTTTTAAACTATTAGACGTACAGCAGCATTTCTCAAATTGTAGGGTGCGCCCCCCTAGGGAGCGTGATAACCCTACAATGGGGCGTAAGTATATCGAAAAGCCGAAAACAAAAGACTATTTTAAAAAATTATTTATTTACTGAAAGGAAGCAAAACAAAATACATTATGACATAATAGGAAATAAGACACATTTAGACTGATATAATACACTTATAAATGTATCAGTACTGCACAATGTATTTCATGATTAATTTAACAGTAAGAGAGAGAGAACAGGTTTAGAGCAAGTTTAATAATTACCAGGGACACCCTATGGGCATATCATAAAATTATGTACAAAATTTAATACTTATCTTGATAATTTGTACGGTTTATAATTAAAGTCGTATTGTAGTTTACGTCAATGTATATTATTATTGAATTCAATACATTATTATAGCATGGAGGGGGGCGCGATGAAGATTATGATTAAAAATTAGGTCCCAAGTATAGAAAGTTTGAGAAACACTGACGCACAGTCTTGAAATTTGGTAAGCAGATTTCTTTTGTGGAGTAGATACCCGCTACAAAATGGTTTTAGTGAAAATCGACCAAGTAACGTTGCGGGGAAATGGGGGGGGGGGCTTGGGTAATTATTTGCGTTTTTAAACTATTAGACGTACAGTCTAGAAATTTAACAAGTAGATTTTTTTAATTTAGATTTTTTTAATTTTCGGCTACAAAAATAGATTTTACGAAAACTGACCACCAAAGGACGTTAAAGATAAATATCGCCATTTTTGAAATATTAGACCCACAGATTTGAAATTTGATAGACCATTTCCTTTCATGGAATAGAGTTCCTCTAAAAACGGGGTTTGCGAACATCGACCCCCAAGGGATGGGGCGAGGGTTTAATTGGCGTTGAGAATAAATATTTCCGTTTTTGAACTATTAGACCAGGGGTGACCGACCCGTGGCATGCGAAGACTTATTGAAAAATTTGAAAGACACTAATAAATACCAATTTTTTACAGTTTTATTAAAATGTAGTTGTTTCAGACAAAAATAAATAAATAAATAAACATCAAAATTTATTTTAAATACACTTTACTGAATTAGGATAGAAAATTATAATCTAGAAAATACTCCTTCATTGTTGTGTGCGCTGGTTTTCCTAAGGAAAAGCACTCGTGAATTTTTTTTAATTTGAGGCAGCATGTTTTTTAAAATATCTGAAAAAAAAACAATAAACTACTCAGTGAGTGCTTGCTACTCAAGAACGAAGATTGGATTTGGAATTTAGCCAATTGCGTAACGGAAAACATTTGGGCCTCCCTACAAAGTCAAGTTTTAGGCCCCCTAGAACGCTGGACTTCCCCTGCGATGCGGAGGTTGGGGGCGTACGTTACGCCACTGGATTTAGCCTTTCTTACCGATACTATGGGTAAAAATAATTTAATAATCAAAATAATATATATATATATATATATATATATATGACATCAAACTAGTTAACCCCACTTATCGGTCCTAAGTCCGAGGTTGCACTTGGATATTTTATATATTTTTATTTTATAAATTTTTTTTAATTTTGTTTGAAAACGTTAGAATTTTGTCTTTCTATATTCGCCATTGTTATTCGGAAATGGGATTTTTATGTTATAGGATTCATTTAGTTTCGATTTTTTTTTTATATTGATTCCTGTGTTGTGTGATTGAATTAAATATATTTAAATATATATATATATATAAATTTAAATTTTTTAAATTTAAGATTACAAGGAAAAGATATTGTACTCCCCCCTCCTAATTGATCACATATCTCCCTCTGTAAATAAACTTTTGCTTTTTTTTAACTCGATTTTGGAGAGAAAAAATAATTAATATATTTCCCATTAATGTTATAACTTTTTTGAGGTTAATAAGGCTTCAAGCTATGATAGATTTAAAAATTTAATATCTATTTTTTAGGATTCATCCAGTGTTAGGTTTAATAATTTTTAATATCATGAAAAAGTTTTAAAAAATGATCTTTTCATCCATCTTTTTTATTAATTGTTACCCACCTGAAACTTAAATCAAACTTATTGACCTCTTCTGCACTTTACTACACTGAAGTGCAAATATCGGGAACTTATTTCAACTGCAAGGGATATGAATTACGTTGAATTTTGGAAAGTTGTACCAACAAGCAATTTTCAAAACTTACACGATTTGGTCAGATATTGTTGTAGATTTGGATCAATATGTTTGTGCACACAAATATTTTCTATTATGAACATAATTAAATCAAAATGTCGCTCAAAATTAACCGATAACATCTTCCAGAACTAATCCTAATATAGATGACTTGGTAAAAAAAAAACTATAAATTCAAAAACCACATTAGTAAATTATTGACTGTTAAATAATTATTTAGGATTAAATGTTTCAAGTTACTCATTTTTATTTTATACCTAACCTGTTTGAATTTGTAAAAAGTTTTTAACATTTAAAGCTACGTTTATACTTGTATTATATTATTCTATTTACTATATTATTATTTTAAATTTCTACTACTTATGTAGACTTGCATAAAAATGCACCATTTTCTTTAAAATCCCATATAATAAGCCTATAAGTAACATTTTTTTTTCACCATTTGTATTTGTTGGTAAAGTTGGAAGTGGCACGCATAATTTTTTTTTTAATTAGAAATTGGCACTTTTCCCAAAAAGGTTGGCCAGCCCTGTATTAGACTTAAGGACTTCAAATTTGGTAGGAATCTGCCTTTTATCGAACACAAATCCATTACAGAAGTGGTTTTGCGAAAATCGACCCCCAAGGGGTGTTGCAAGGGCTAAGGGCGTTATAGATAAATGTATTTCCCCTTTTTGGATTATTAGACCTACATGATTGAAATTTAGCAGGCGTGTTCCTTTCATGGAGTAAAGATCCGCTTAGAAATGTCTTTGAGAAAATCAACCAAATGTTGTTGCGAGGGGTTGTCGGAAGAGATAAATATTCCCGTTTTTGAACCATAATACCTACAAAATTGAAATTTGGTAGGCATGTTTCATTCGTAAAGTAGTGAACCGCTATCAAAAATGCTTTTTGAAAATAGACCCCCCATGAGGTTAAGTGCCGTTATAGATAAATATTCACGTTTCTTAACTATTAGACCTGCAGATTTGAAAATTGGCTGGTACATTCCTTTCAAGCAGTAGAGAATCGCTACAAAAGAAGCTTTTACGAAAATTGAACCCCAAGGGGGTTGCGAGGGTTAAAAGGGGTGTTATAGATTTAAAAAAAGTTCCGTTTTTTTTTTTAACTGTTAAACCTAGACTTGAAATTTAGCTGGCGAGTTTCTTTCATAAAGTAGAGATCCTCTAAGAGAGGATTTTGCGATAATTCACATCCAAGAGGGATTGCGAGGGCGTTTTATACATAAAAAAATCCCCTTTTATGAATAACTAATTTTGAAATTTAGAAAACGTATAACTTTTGCTGAGCAGAGATCTGATAAAAAGGGGGTTTTCAAAAGTCAACCCACATGGGTGTTACAGGGGCGTTATAGATTTAAAAAAAAAATCCTTTTTTTAAACTTTTAGACCTACAGGTTTCAAAATTGGCAAATCTGATCTTTTATTGAACAGAGATATGCTTAAAGGGGAAAAAAACAAACTTTTTTTTTGTTTAACTTGCAATTTACTTAAATTTAACACATAAAAAAATTCTTTTTCCTTCAATCTCTATTGTTTTATTTTTCAATTCACCCGTGCGAAGAACGGGTATACCAGCTAGTATTATTATAAAAAGTAATTAATCACAGCTTTTTTGTAAATTAATATCTTTATGTATTTTATATAAAAATACATAAAGATATACTTTATATGAACCGTTTTCTTTGAAAGTGGAGTAAGTCTATTTTTGACAAAAAGTTAGTTAATTATAACATTGAATGCAATCTGCTATGAGCTTTTTATCTATGAACAATTCTCCAAAAAATTATTAAAATTTTTATCATTTTGTCAGTATAAATTTACGTTGTTAATGAAATTACAAATATAATTACTTTGAAAATGGTAAATATCTCCACATAATATAAAATGGACTTACGCCACTTTCAAAGAAAACGACTTATGGAAAAAAAACATTATCCAGAAATACACTGTATTTTCAACTTAAAAAAACTAATATTAAAATTATAATGAATTTTAATGACAGTTTTTAAATTTTAAGCCTACAAATAATTTTAAACATACATTTTTATAACCAATAATTTTAAGCATATATTAGCACACGCGCCCTTAAAATTAGTTACTAGCAATCCATTAATTATTTTATTTAATTTTATTTTTTTGAAAATTTTTTTCTTTTATAACATGCCTTATATTTTTGCCATGTACCAAAAACCCCATCATGCGTATTTTTTTCACACTGTAATAATCCATATCGAATTGTCTCAAATGATTTTATCATTTCAGCATACGAAGGTCCAGAAATATTTTAAAAATAGGGAGAAAAAAAATCAATTACAAGAGAAAAAGTTCGTTAAATAAAAAATGAGGAAATCATTTTACGAAGAAAGTTGTAAAATGTTTTTGGTTCCAGGAAAAAGTTCGCAAAATAAAGGTTCGTAAAATGAAGAACTGACTATAACGTGTCAACTGCTAGAAATTGGTAAATCAAAAATTTGTTTAGGGAAGTAGGTAAATTATGAATTAATCACTATATTATCAAAATATTGTACTTTTATTCATAAACCAATAAAAGCTAACTTTACGATTTAGTAAAACTAACTTGACAATGATTCATCTTATAAAAATGTCAGTTTTTTGTCGAGATTAGAGTTAAAATAGTTTTAATAATAAATAACAACGGGAAAAAGAAAAAAAAAACGGAAAAACCGGAAAACCCTTTTTTGCCCAAATAATTCTTACTCACAGGTTTTATTTTTCAACAACAAAAATGAGGTAACACATTGAAAAGTCATTTCTAAGATGCAACTATTATAATGATTATCATACAAAATATTAAATATTTAAAATAAAAATAGCCATTTTCAGTTTTAAAAAATGGCACATATTACATGTACTCTTGTTTGTAAAAAATTTTCCAATGTAATTACAACAAAAAATAATTACATTTTAAAATATTTAAATCAAAACAAAACTAAGAGGAAAAAAAAGAAGGAAAATGTCGCATATTTCAAAATATTAAAAAATTGTTTAGCTTCAATGAGAATTGAAAAGAAAATTAAGAAAATAATTGTTTTATTTACAGAAAGAAAAGAACAAGTCAGATAATTCCTATAATGGTATATATGTAAGTATAATTATTTTTAATCGATTAAAATTAAGAAACCAGTTTTCTACAAACCCAAAATATACAGATGCAGAATACACACATTTATAAAATACCGTATTTTAAATTTACAATTCTCATATAACAGATTATTGCATTTTTTATGTTTTTTTTTATAATTATTTACTTCCTCAAAGTCATTGTTAAAGTTTTTACGTTTAAAGAAATACGAGTTTAGCATTCGTGCTCTAAAAACAAAAGTTGGAAGATGAACAGGAAAAGAACTCACTAAGCCTAATGCGAAGTTTCAAAATTAATACAAAATGTCTAGTACTATTCGATATTCGCTACGTACATTCTTCGTCATTTAAAAAAAAAATTTAATTTCATAAAAATGAATGAAACATCAGTACAAAATAAAATTCATTTTTAACGGTAAAATATGCATATTTTACTACGTAATAAAGTAAAACAATTTCTGGAATTCACAAATCAACGACTTTACAAATTATTGAAACAAATAAAAAAGTCATGTAATAAAATCTCAAAATATGAAAATTTCGGTTTTTTTCCAAGTCTGCAAGAATGTTTTGTTGCTATAAAAATATAAAATAGATTTTAAGGAAATGCAGAAATATATCCATACCTATAAATGTAATGCATGGATGAAGTTGAAATCCCTCTGAAGCTCTGTGAAAATAATTTCTGCTTCAAGACATTGAAAATGAATTCCAAACGATAATAAAGATGCCATTTCCAATATGTAAAATTAAAAAAGTAGAACAGAAAATAAATCTTATACAGTTAATATTTTTTTCAGTTATTAAACAGAATAATATTGGATTCTAATAACATCTGTAATGTTACGTAAAATGCAATAAAACTGTTTTCTGAAATAAAATATTTTTGTTTTCCATTATAAAAAAAATCGATTTTTTTTTATATTTTTAAATTTTTTTTATATACTATCCTTTCTCCAAACTAAATTTTTAAAAAAAAGTGCAATCTTTCAAAATTATATTGACGTTTGACAGCTGGTTTGAAAATTAAATGCTTAAATTAAAAAATCATTTATCATAATATTTAATTTTTCAACATTCTTCCTTTAAAGTTTATTATCCTTCATTTAAGAAAAAATATTATTTTCGTATCTTTCAATCACCTCTATGATAACAATAAAATCTAATATGTACTCAAAATATTTTTTTTTCTGAAAAAGCCAACGGAAAGATTTACAAAATTATCGTTTGCCAAGTTTATAAAATATTTAATTAAAAGAAATTATAAATTACTCAAAATTAACTTAATTTAATGTCTTTCTAAAATTATTTACTCAAAAATTCAACGAAATTTTCCTAATAATGTTAATCTTCACTAAATTTTTTAAAAAAATTTATTTGATATAAAAAAATCATTGCAAAAGACATTTTTAAAATAAAATTCAATTCATTCTACATTCGTTTTTCTGGTATTTAAAATTTTAAGAAAAGTACAAATTCAATTTTCTAACATTTACTTATACAGTGGACCACAAAAGTGTTCGCACACTTGCAATTTCCTATAAAATTTACTGTTTTCGACTAATAAAAATTAATACACTGGACCTGTAATTTTTTTATATCTGCAACTCGTTCTTAATGAAATGACTTAATCAATTTTTAAAAAATAGATTACCTATTATTTTTAAAAATTAATAATCAAAAAAGTACTAAAAAAAATTACGCCACAAAAGTCTATACACTTAACAAAAATCTCAACATATGTTTAAATATCGTACTTCTTTCTTAATTTAGTACTTAATAGGATATCTTTTAGTGTCCACAAACACTTTTAAGTGTCCTGGTGTAGATTTAACCAGTTTTTTGTAATTTCTGCATCTCCATGCTTCTATGATTATTGTTTTTACTACACATTATGTGTTTATATGTCATGTTTTCTTTTTTTTTTCAAACCAAATTCTTACCAAACATGTTCTACTGGGCTAAATAAAGAGATTTAGGAGGTGTTTTCAGAATTTGGGAACAGTTATAGAGGCATCAGCGACATACATTGAGAGCAGTGCGCTTGGCGTCCCTAATCTATTAAAAAAAAGAAGTCGTCTCCAATATCCAAATTTTGGGTGGATAATTTAAAATATCTCTAAAAATATTTAAATAGATCTCATGATTCACAATACCATAAAAAAATACCAAATTACCTAATTCTGTGGCCGATTTACGCACCCACGCAAAAATACTTCCACCTCCATGGTTCATTGATCCAACTAGATTCTTGGGATTAAGTTTCAAAAAATTCAAAATTGACAGCAAATTGATTGAGATGACAGAAAATTCAACGTTTTTGGTTCTGATGGGCGTATAATAGTTTGTAAATGAAAAAATGAGGAGTTTAATCTCATGAATTTAATGTGGAACAAGAACCCCTTCACTCCCATGCTTCAGCATGAAGGTAGAGATGCTCTAGTGAGGGAGTGTAAATCGGATTCAGGATTAGGTAATTTGGTATTTTGTGATGGTATTGAGAATCACATGAACTCTGTTTAAATATTTTAAAGATAAGTTTTAAATTAGCCATCCAAAATTTGGATATTGGAGACGACTTCATTTTTTTAACAGGATAATGACGCCAAGCGCACTGCTCTCAATGTTTGTCACTGATGTCTCTATAACTGTTCCCAAATTCTGAAAACACCTCCTCAATACTTTTATTTAGCCCAGTAGAACATATTTGGTAAGAATTTGGTTTGAAAAAAAAAAGAAAGCATGACATATATAAACACATAATGTGTAGTAAAAACAATAATCACAGAAGCATGGAGAAAAATCGTTGCAGAAATTACAAAATACTGGTTAAATCTACATCAGGACGCTTAAAAGTGGTTGTGGACACCAAAAGATATCCTACTAAGTACTAAATTAAGAAAGAAATACAATATTTAAAGATATGTTGAGATTTTTGTTAAGTGTACGAAGATTTTTGTGGCGTAATCTTTAGTAGTCTTTTGATTATTAATTTTTAAAAATAATAGTTATACTATTTTTTTAAAAAATGAATATGTCATTACATTAATAATAAGTTGCAGATATCATAAAAAAATTACAATTCCAATATATTATTTTTTATTAGTCAAAAACATTAAATTTTATTGGAAATTGCAAGTGTACGAACACATTTGTAGTCCACTGCATTTTTTAATAGAATGTATTTCCTATATTATTTAAATCCACACTTTTATCTTTGGTTTGCAATAAAGATCTAAAAAATTAGAACAAGTTTTGAAATTAGAAATTAATTTTCTCTAATAAAGATAATAATTGTATTAAATGTGTGATTTACATTTGTTTAAATTTTATCAGAAAAAGCATGATTTTGATTTGCAGAAAGTATTTAGAATAAATATAAAAATAATTTTTCATTGAAGTTATCTGTTACATTTGATATCATGCTACTATAAAATAAGAAATAATCAAAGTAAATGAATAGTGGAATGGCAAGAAATAAAAAACGTAAAATTATGTGCCTCAAAGTTAAACAAAGAAATTTTCTAGACGAAAAACAATTTCAAAAAATAAATAAGTGGTATACATTATGCATTACCATACTAAATATGAGTAATATGAATCGGTTTGATTGCACTATTTTCATATATAACAACAGGAAAAAGTTATTCAGATTATATGAAGGAAAAAAAATTAAGATTTATCACTCTCTCTCAGGAATGCGCCTCTCTTAATGATAAGATTAAATGTAATTAATTTTAACCTAAAGGGAAAGGTTGGTAGAAATCCAGTGTAACGAAAGAATTCCCAAGAACTTAACATGTAATGCAACTCTTGGAAATTTTGCAATTAATAGTTGAGGGCTTGTATTCGCCTCCAGAAGTATAAAAGAAATTCGCCCGCTGATCTGATTGCGGCACAAAATTGTGAGACTTAGTAGCAATGGATAGTAATTCCTTATATTGGTTGAGATT
>BMAV01027376.1:319303-368538 GCA_019973955.1 Trichonephila inaurata madagascariensis | reverse complement strand
TTGAGCTCTCGACAGATTTAACATGCATCGCTCCCCTACACGGCGGGTCTTTAACGGTACTGGGCTCGAACTCGTGACAAGGCAAGCCACGATCCGATACCTATACCACTCGGCTACCGCGGCCACCAATTGACATTCGAACCGAGAGGTAGAATTCCCTTTTTAATGAAGATCATTGTGCGATATAATTCCAGACACTACTTCCTAAATCAAAATGGGCATCAAAACCTTCCCGTGGGAAGAGACTTAATGAGGAATAATTTCAAGTGACGTCTTCATCAGAGTGGACTTTAATTTAAAATTACAAAGCAAGAATTCCAGTCATTAGATAACTTGACAACTTTTAGATTCAAAATTAAATAAAATTTGCTGAATTAAAATAATTGTTTCTAAAAAAAAAACACCTTACCCTAAAATACAAGATGTTTCTTTAGAGGAATGGTGAGAAAAAAAAAATATTCCAGAACATATACATACAGTTTCTTCATAAGAAATACAAATTTCAAGAAATAATTTCAGATTTATTTTTTATAAGTATTCATTCAGTGAATAACACTATGCTTTTAAGTTGATAAAAAAAAATTGTTTGAAAACATATGCAACTAGAAATGCAATCTAATCGATTTTATTTATTCATGGCGAGCCTTTAAGGCAATGGACAACAAATTTTATGTTTCTCTACGAACTCCTTTAAAAACCATTTAAGACTGTCTTCGGCTAATGTTAGAGAATAGGGATCAAATTTGGAACACTTTTTCAGATATATAAAGGAACTCAAACATTAATATTATATTCTGGCTTCACTAATCTGTATAGACATTCATTTATTTTATCATACTATCATTTTTAACCAAGTTGGCACATTTTTTCTTTTATATATAAAAAATGTGTTTCGCATTTTTTTTTTATGCCGTAATGCTAAATTAGCTTTCCCTTTACATGTTAAAAGAAAAAACTAATTATTTATGAAATATTTTGAAATTTTAAAAACACTATATTATAAATAAATGCATGAGTTACAATGGCACAAACTTTTATTAAAATTGAAGCATTTTTTCTGTCCGAAAATGTGCTCCGCGTCAAGTTCATGCTCTCGTACATATGGCAAAAACAGCCTTAACTTGGTGCCTCTAAAAACTTCAGAAAAAAGAAAATTATAAATTTAAAAAATATTTATGCCGAAATCGGAGCGAGATTTTTTGAGGGGAAAAAAAAGTTTCTTTCTTTGCACTAATCTATATCTCCCAGTTTAGAAACCATTGATTTAATGCAGGGGTGGCCAACCCGTGGCACAGCTGAGTTGTAAGAATGGCACGCGATTTATTGAAAAATAAAAAAGATTATAATAAATACTAATTTTTCTGTTTTATTGAAAGGTGGTTGTCTCAGACAAAATAAAACATCAAAAAATTTATTTTAAATACACTTAATTAAATTACAATAGAAAATTATAATATATATAGACAACACTCCTTCATTGTGTGTGTGTGTTAGTTTTCCAAAGGAAGTGCATTCGTGAGATTCTGGAATTTGAGGGAGCGTTTTAAAATATCTGGAAGAAAACAATGAACTAGCTCCCTAGTGAGTGTTTGCTTCTCAAGAATGAAGATAGGCTTTGAGATTTAGCTTTTCTTACCGATACTATAAGACATTTAAATTTAAGATTACAAAAAAAACGTTGTTCTTTTCCAATCCTGATTGATCATATATTTTTTTGTGAACACACTCTCGATTTTGGAAGGAAAAAAAAAAAGAGAAACTGATAATAACACACTTAAAACAACCTGATTTTGTTAGCATCTTTGAGAACTAATTCTAATGTACTAGCTAATTCAAGAACTAATTCTCTGAGTAAAAATCTACAAACTGAAAAACCACATTAAGAAAGTACCGACTGTTTAATAATTATTTAGAATTAAATTTTTCTGGTAACTCATTTTTATATTCTATTCTTAATCTAATTGATTGAAACTGAAAAGAGAATTTGAACAGTAAAACTTAAGTTTGTACTTTTGTCTTACTATTTTATTTTTAAATTTTTACAACTTACACTTGCATAAAAACAGGTGCTATTTGCTTAAAAATCTCCTAAAAGGCCTATAAGTAACATCTTTTCACCTTTTTATATTCTTTTGTTTGTTGGAAAAGTTTGAAGTGACATGCATAATTTTTTTTTATCAGACAGTGACACTCTTCCCAAAAAGGTTGGCCACCCCCGATTTAATGTGTAATAAGTAGCTCTTTTTATGTGGGGGGGGGGGGAAGAACACGGGGAAAGGTAACTGTTTTAATGTTATCAAAATCTCTTCATGTTTATTAATGCCAAATTTTCATATTCAATATTCATAATCAAAACAATCAAATTTTATTACCTTTGTATGGGACATAAGAGTGTCAACCCAGGTATTAAGTTATCAAAGTTTAAATTATAAGTATTGGCTTTCTTTAGAGATTCTTAGAGTCAGGCAGCTAGAAAATGTGTAGTTCAACACAAATTATGAAGTATATAAATTTTCCTTTTTAATCTTTATGTATAAAAATCTTCTGAGCGTGTGTATGTGACTAAACTCCTCCTAAGCGACTGGACAGATTTTGATGAAATTTTTTTGTGTCTGTTCCAGTGGATTCGAGAATGGTTTAGATTCACAATTCGGTCTGATATCACAATTAGTTAAAAAGATATTAATTAAAAACATTCAACTCAATATTCACCAGCATTGTTGTAACAACGTTATTGTTATAAAAATTACGTAAGTTGGCATCGAAAATTGATTTTCAGCCGAACTGGGTCTTCATTGTTACAAAAATGTAGACGAACCATGCTTTTTAGCGTTTTTAATTACTATATCTTTTCAAATAATCTTTATATATATAATTCTTCTGTGGTGTGTATGTGACTGAACTCCTCCTAAACGGCTGGTCCGATTTGGATATTTTTTGTGTGGGTTCAAGTAGATTCGAGAATGATTTAGATTCACAATTCGGTTCAATATCGCAATTAGTTAAAAATGTGCCAAAATTATGTAAGGGCAAGTGATTGTTCATGAAAAAATCCTGGGCAATATTCTCGTGGCCACTATTTTGAGCGGTAAACTTCAAGTTGAAGTTGTACTCCCACAGATCCCAATGATTCTTTCAGACTCACCTACCCATTCTAATGTTTGCAATCTCCAATTTTCTTGACATTAGCTTTGACCATTAATAAGTCATAAGGTCGAACAATGACAATTTGTGGCTTAGATTTGGAAAACCTTTGCTTTTCGCACGGCCAATTATATGTTGCATGTCCGAGGTTTGGCAAACCATCGCATTTGTTTGTCTATACCCCTCAAGGATTAACCAAAAACATTGTGCATTCAATGGCATTACGATAAATGTATTTTTGTGCTTTAAAAAATATACCTGTTATAAAAATAGCTCGAGTTTTATCTTTTTTACCCTTTAATCAAAACAAGTTTAAGTTTCTATTCAGAATAGCATCTATATTCACAACTTAGTTCACAGTAAATACATACTCACACGCAATCGATAGGTCGAATTGTGGTAACTGTACATGTGATGATGTCACAGGTATTGTAATAACTTTCTTTATAAAAAATTTCATCAAAACGGTCCAGATTGTTACAACTTATTCAAAAAAGTTTGTAATTTTCGGATTTAAGACGTGTGTACAGGACAACGTCTGTCGGGACCGCTAGTATTTTTATAAAAAAACTTTCGTTTTACGTTCACTTTAAGATAGATACTTAGAAACATTCTCCTTAGATAATGTAAAAGGTTATTCATAATTCTTTCCAAGGTTTCAGAGAGCATTGTAATAAAAAAACTAAGATAAATTCAGCAAAAAAAAAAAAAAAAAAAACCTTAAAAAACTGTAAAAAAAATGTGAGTTTTATTTACATATTTCACAAGTGCTCTATATATGAAAACTTCGTCACACAGCATACAACAATGCAGTAGTCCAGTTCCTGACGCACACAAGTCAACATGGTACTATCAATATTATTGGCAGCACATGCAATTCTGCTATATCATGAAGCAATAGAAACTTGGGTCTTGTGTAATAGACCAGGTTTTCAGATAATATGTGCTGTCAATAACATTGATAGTACCTTGTTGACTAGAGTGGAGCAGGAACTGGACTACTGCATTGGTGTGTACTGTGTAACCAAGGGTTCACATATAGAACACCTGTAAAATATGTGAATGAAACTTGCATTTTTAAATTCTTTTTGTTGTATTTGTCTGTTTTTTTTTGCTACAATGCTCCGAAATCTTGGAGGGAATTATGAATAACCTTGTATTTTTATTTCATTCACTTCTTGAAAAGACTATTTCTGAGAAAACCACCAAAGCATTTTATTGCATATAGGCATTCAGTTGAGAATGTTATAATTTTGCCTAATTAAAAAGAATTCAACTGAATATAAAAATGAATAGCACACCATTAGTAAAGAAATTCTTTTAATATATTCATAAAAAAGCCAGTGTGAGTGAGTGAATATTAACGTCGCACTGTTAAGCTACACAAGGGCTTTTGGCGATGGTCCTCGTAATTTTGAACCATGGTCAAGTGAGCTGGGCCCCATTCTCCTAACTACCACACCACAGCAACAGGAGATGGGTCTTTAGTGATACTGGGCTCGAACTCATTAAACACCAGCCACAATCCGATGCCTTGACCACTAGGCTACCATAAAAAAAGCCAGCAGATAATGCTAAGTATTATACCAAGAAAGACTGACTTGAAAAGTTAAAATAATTATAATTCCAGTTGTATATCATTACTGTTTAAATCAAATTCATTTAATTGTAAACAAGCTTTTTAATTTAGTAGATTTTTTTTAAAGAAAATAAATTTATAAGCAGGTACTTAAAACAAATTAATCATTATTTATTTCAAACAGCATGTACTAAGTAAATATATACCTTAAGGGTGTTTTTGCCATATGCACAAGAGCATAAACTTAATGCGGAGCACATTTTCAGACAGAAAAAATACCTCGATTTTTATAAAAATTTATGGCATTGTAACTCATACATTTGTTTATGATCTAGTGTTTTTAAAATTTAAAAATATTTCATAAATAATTGCTTTTTTTTCCTTTTAACGTGTAAATAGATAGCTCATTTAGCATCATTGTATAGGAGAAAAATGCGAAACACATTTTATAAAAGAAAAAATGTGTCAACTCAAATAAAAATGAGCAGTATGATAAAATAAGTGATTCTCTACAGGATGATGAAACCAGAATATAATATTAATGTTTGAGTACTTTTATATCTGAAAAAATATTCTGAATTTGGGTCCAATTCTTTAACATTAGCCAAAAATAGCCTTAATGCAATTCAATACTGACATTACAACTAATGAAAAGATTGAAAATTACAGTTAATTTTTCAGCATTAAAAATTTCCCATTTCTAAAAAGGGTTGAATTTTAATACACCAATTTATTACGGGGAAAAAAAAATTCCATTCCAGCCAATGTAGTGCCAATAAAATCATACAAAATATTCAATAATGCAATTTATCTGTAGAAACAATGACATTAAAAAGTTTTCTTCAAATTGTGCTTATTTGAAAGAAAATTGATATATTTGTCCAATAAAAATAAAGAATTTTTTAAAATGGAATTTTTTGTGTTATTGCAATATAAATGAAGGATTCTTTTGTAAAATGGTAAATCAACTTGGGAAAAAAAATACAAAAATTTTATATAAAACATACAAAAGTTTAAAACATTTTATTTAGTTTTTACAAGATTGCCATACAATTAAAAAAGAAATTGCAGGCAAATTAAATTTGAAATTGTACATGAATTCTTACATTTGTATGCTTATGAAATAGTTTACATAAATATAAAATAATGCACAGCAATTCTTTTTAAAAATAACATCAGAATCTGATAGTCAGAATAATTATCTAGATTCACATGGTACTACAATTAGCTATAGCAATTTTTATTAGAATTTTAATTATAAAAAAAATGTTTTATACCACTATAACTTTTAATTGAAATCTTATCCAAATATTTCTTTGTCAAATGTCCATAAAGTGAATTGAGCAAATAAAATACGAAGGAACATAGTTTACACTATGAAGATTTTAAGTGAAATTTTAAAGACCTACGAAATGTAATAAAATTTAAGTCAGAGAAAAGAAAAATATACTCTCATTAAAAAAATTCTTGTAGCTTTTCTGAAGTAATCTCATCAAGCTAATCTTTTTATCCATTTTTTTCTCTTTTAAATCAAGAAAAATAACTAAAGAATCTTTACACATAAATTTGAAGTATATACAGTAAACTGTACATAGTGTTGATCAAAATTCCTCTCTCTTTATGAGTATAGAAAAAGCCATTCACAGAAATCAAGTAAAATTACTTAAAACACGTTATTTTGAAGTTTCCTTACAATAACTAATAAGTGAAATGCCTAAAATAAAAATAAATATAGTATTAAAAAATCTAATTTAAAAAAAGAAAAAAAATTGGGCTATTATCTTTGTTTCATCAATATTTTTCTTTAGCAATTTGTATGTAAAAAGCAATTTTCCACATAAGTTAAAACACTCTTAATAAACTATTATCTTCAGAAAAGAATCTGTACCTTTGAGAAAAAAAACCCCTCATGTATTGAAAGCAGGAGATGTTGAATAAAAAAAGTATTTATACACTGAATAAAAAAAATTCAATCAATAAAATTACTAAAATTTCCATTTTTTATAAATCAAATATATATTCATCATAAGCCCAAAAATGTTAAGTAATCTACATTTTTAAAAGAATTTGTAGGCAAATTTGATATAATACAATACTAAGATATTCTGTGTGAACAATTATACAAGTGTCTGTCTCACAGTCATAAAATAATTTTTAAAAATCAATTTTAAGACCATAAACATAGTTCTGTTTATCATTATAAAATTTCACACAACAATTTAATAATAAATGCATTAATTAATAGTATTAATAAATGCAAAATAAATTTATTTTATAGTATGGGAAGGGATAGAACATTTTACTAAAAAAGCAAGAGGGGAAAATAAAACTTCCAAAAAATAATAAACACAAATATTAAAGGGACAAACACCAAGTTCTTTTTTTTATCACAACACATAAACAAGCAATATTCTAAAAAGTTAACACATCACATGGACACAAAAATATTTGTCATTTAAAAATCTGAGAAAGGTCATTTCAAACATTCTTGCATAAAAAGAAAAAGGGAAAAAGACTACGTCCTACATATACATAAAAAATTTGTGAATGTATAATACAAGATGAATGCTTTGTCATTTATTCAAACTTAGGATGGATCACATGAGTGTCCTGATAACAGGAAAAAAATGAGAATGTACATAATGTTAAGTATGAAAGCAAATGTTTGAATTAATTTTTTTAACCTCAAAAAGAACATATATCTCTAGTCCTAAAGATTTGAAAATAAGCATTTTGTAATGTCTTCTAAATATGAAACAAATTATGTGAGAACACTACCAAAATATCTTAAGGGAATAAGTGATTTTTAAAACTTATTTTCATTCACTATATTCTCTACATAATAAATACCTAAAAATGTCTCTTTATAAATTTTGCCTCTTTTTGCATTAATGTCTGGCGATTCTGGCCCACAAACTTGGAGCAGGCAGCTTCTGTTACTTGTCCACAGTCTCTGAGATCAAGATGAGCAAGGTTTGTACATCGTTTAAGTGCCTCCAAGCTTGTATCTGTTATATTTGAACAAGATGATACATCAAGTGAGTGTAAACGAGAAGCCTTGGCAGCACCCAAAACAGCAATACCCATGTCTGTGACTTTGTGACAATGACTCAAGTCCATTTTGGAGAGCAAAGGAAGGTGGTGTGCTAACAAGCGAACAGATACATCAGATATATCTGCCCCAGAAAGCTTTACTTCTGTTAAATGACGTAAACGAGTTTTACTCTCAATAAAACCAGGTCTTGAATCTGGTGGTGGGGCGAGAAGGTCTCTAATAACTGAATCATTTAATCCTTCCACCCAACTGAGATCTAAAGAACGCAATAAAGGACAATTACAAGTGCATAAGGCCACGACAGATGCTGATGAACAGCCACTTAAAATTAACTCTTTCATTTGTGGCAGTCTGGCAATGAGCCATGCCAACTGACGACGAGATAAATTTGTCCAACTCAAATTAAGTGTAACAGGTTGCCTTCTTACAATACCTATTAAAGTACTTGCTGTTATTTTTTTTCGAGTCAAGTCCATTAATGTCCATAATCGAGGATCGACGGACCATCTATTCCAGGTCTTGCATACCAGTTGGCAGGTATATAGATCTTTAACAGATAAAAACTGAAAAACAGGCAGCATTACTTCTTTCTCAACAGCTAAATTATCAGAACCCATACTAGAGTTTCGGATTTTTTCTTCATTGTTATCTTCGACAATAGGTGCCGGTCTTACAACATATTTTGGCTTCTTAAGATGAGGATTATCACGTAAAATAGAGCTTATTTTAGGATTTTGAGCCATTGGTATTTTATTACTCATTTTTTCTGATTTCACCAGTTTTTCCTGAGAAATACTGATTAGTTCAGCTTTAGTTTCTTCAGCTAAATTACATGAAACTTCTTGTTTGATTTTTATGTTATCACAAGATTGAATCACTTTTGTATCTTTTACAAAAGGTTTACCATTGTTAGTATCTTCACATTTTCCAAAACTTTTAGTTTTGATGAGCAGGTTTTTCTTCAAACCCTTTAAATTGCGAAATAGCCTTTCACGTGCTGTTTCTCCATGACGCTTCATTGGCATCCCAAGATGCAACTTGGATTTTGATCTTATTTCAAGCTTTTCATTAATGTTCTTAACTCTTAACACTTTCCCCTGCTCACTTTTGAAAGTCCTCTTTAACTGTAACGGATAGCGAGCACAGGAACGAATATGAGAAGGAGATGTGTGGGCTTTTTTAATTCTCTCACATGCTTCTTTGATAGGAGATGTTGGACATCCACTAGTGATTTCTTCCTAAAAATTAAGAGAATAAATTTCTTTACTTTAAACTTTGAGTACAATTCAAAGCATTCTGTATAGCATCAGTGTCGGGACAGGCAAGTGCAACTAGCATGCATGCCAAGTAACTTGGTTAAGGAGGTAGGTACAAGAAAAACTGGAAATTCCAGACCAACACCAACATAGCAAAACAAATAAGCAAGCCACAACCATGCAAGACCAAGCAGTGCAACAATTTCTACTCTAATGCAATTAAATGCTTATTTTAAATGCAAACCCATGCATCTATGTAAGAGTGCTTAAAAAAAAATAGCAACAAATAAACACACACACACAATGCACACATAAAACTTTTATTTTATCCAGCTTAATTCCAATTAAAAATGCAACAATAAAACACTAGGTTTTACCATTAAATTAGTAATATAACAAAACTTAGGCAGAAAAAAATATAACAAAGGTAATAGGGAAATAAAAGAAATGCAAGTGAAGCATGATTCTAAGCAAATTTGGACGTGGTATGTTAAATTAAAATACACCTTTAATAAAACTGACATGTTTTAAAGAAGCATAGTTATTAATAGAATCACTAAAATAAATATTTTAAAAAGTATTCAACAAATGTTTGTAAATTGTTACACAGAAACACAACCTACAAACAATATATGAAAAAATCAGAAAGCTGCATCAAATCAAAAACATATTATGCACACAAGAGAGTCTTCCATATAAAATATTCATTAAAAGTAATGTATAACAAAAAGAGATGTATAATTTTCTTTGCAAACATGAAGAGTTTGAAATCTGATTCATCCAAAGAAATATTTTTTATTAGAAAATAAAATTAAAAAATTTATATGCTATAACAAATAGGTACAAACTTAGACCCTTAAAAATAAATGTACTCAAAAAGAACAGTAAAAGAAATTAGATGAGAAAAAAACATTATATACAAATAATAGTTTTTTTTTAAATCCAAATATTTCTGAAAATTAAAGTAACCTTAGAAATGAGAAAAAAAGCTAATTATAACAGGGGAAATAAAAAAAAAATACAAATTATCAACTAAAAAAATCTTTATATTAATAGTAAAATAGCAAATTCTAACAAAGAAAATACATAAACAATTCTTATACTTATTTATTTTTTTTACTTAAAATATTTAAAGTGCTGTAAAACTGTTAAATAATTAGAGATATAATAACTTCCTTAATAACTTAACTGAATTATTATTTATTTGTATAATTCCAGTATTCAAACTTTATGTAACAGAAATAAATTTTCTGAAACTCAAACAAAAGTCATATTCCCAGAATATTTTAGATAAGATAATTTTTTAGATAAGATAAAGTAAAGTAAACAAATAATAGTTTTAAATGGTTTTTCGGAATAATTTCCACAGATTCCATGATATTCATGTTTGGACTGTTTACACATTGAAATAGTAACAAATATACTTCAATACACTAGGTACAAATCAACAACTAGATAAAAGATCCAGGAAGTGTGGAATGAACATCAAGCATACCTTTATTTTTTTAACTAAAAAAACTACTACACATTTGAAAATCAAGGAAAACATACTATTAATTCTCTCACAAAAGCCTACAAATTATATATACTTTAAAAAAGGAGGGGGGGAGTCAAAACTGTGGACATGAATGACATTTTTGTGAAAACAGATAAGATTTTGTCAAAGTACCATGTTCAACATTTCAAAATTAAAAATGATCTTTACACCACATATAAATATTGCAAAAATGCATGCGACATTATGCAAATTGCATATTTTAATATGAGAAGAAAACCTCCGAGAATCAATTCAAAATTCTTAATTCCCAAATTTTTACTTAAATCTCAAAGAAACATATATACCGGGAACATGATTGAAATATATCACAAAATTAATATTCACAACATTATGATGACAATAGGAACATACACCATAAATTTCACAATAAAAAAAAAGTTCCTTGGTTATATGTTTATTTTTACAAATGTGACCGATTATATACACATGAGATGCTTAAACAAATTCAAAGTAAAAGTTTGGCAATTCTATTTGTTATGATAAGACATCTAATTAACTGAGTTTCAGAAAAGTATTTTCCTTTATACATAAATACTAATGTAGAAATAAAAAAAAATTACAAAGTTAATTGTGAACAAAATTTCACTGTCTAAGAATTAAAACATAACTATAACTTTCCTGGATAATATATCCAAATATATCACATTATTAAGGAAAAAAATATACAACTAGTTTAACACATAAACAAAACCTTGCCAAGAATGTTTTTAGAATGGCAGTAACAAATACAATACCATTTTCAACAGAAAATAAGTCTTAGTGAATCCCACCAGTCTTTGCCATTTTGCACTTTACTCTGAAAAGGAAAATTACAACTAAATGTTTTATTAAAAGGAAAAAGAAAAAAAAAAAAATGTTTAAATAGATTTGCAATAGAAATTTATATTTCTGTTCCATTTATTACTCAAGTTCTTTGACAGAAAGGAGCAAAAACTCTAAGAACAAATAAACATACAAAAAAATTTTGAAGAGACAAAACTAGGCACCTCCAAGAAACAAAAGCAAATACGGATTGGAGGATAGACAAAATCTGCAGCTGTAGAGTCTTGTAATGTAGAGAATTAAAATTCTTTATAAACTCAAGTAGATAAGAAACAAAACTAACCGAAATGTGTGTATAAGTAATTCCTAACAAAAATGACAATGGGAGTGCAAAATAGGCTTATTTTACTGAAGTTTGAATAATTGTCTCATACATAATCAAAACTGAAAGTATGTAAATACAAAATTGGTTCAAAATGGAGAGGAGGGAAGAGGCCACAAATTTTTGAGGGAAACCAAATAGAATGTAAATTCAAAACTTTTTCAAAATACCTGCTCATGAGTTAAAACTGATCTATTAAAAATCTTTAGGAATTGACAAAAGAATTTAAAATTGGATTAAAATTGTGTCAAGATACACAGAATAATAGAAAATACTATTTAATCAAAGACTACACAACGCACAAGGAATGTTATTTAAAATAATATATTATAAAACAGTATAAAATGCTTCTCTCGGGTAGATTTTTAAAATTAAAAATCTTCCTAAATATTGTAAGAATAATACTGATAAACACTGTTCAATATTCAATCTTCTTTTATTTTTTAAAAAAAACGAACAGCTAAAACTGATGCGATTCACTAACACTTGTTTTTTTTTCACTATTACAAAGCACATAAAGAAAACTGCCAATGATAGGTTTCAAAAAAAGTTATGACTTTTTTTACAATGCTTTATGACTGAACTTATGTTTATTTCTTTTTAATCTCTTTGATTTCTTTCTTACCTGTTTTTCAGGTAATGAATAATTTCCATTACAAGTCTGAAGAGAGTTCATTTGATTCATTGATAGACTGAGTCCTTTATTATCTTCCAATTCGGTACAATTGGATTCATCCATAATTTCTTGTTTGATATTAGGAGCATCAAATCGAACCTGAAACATTTTTCATTTCCAGACATGTTAATAACATGCTTCGAAAAATTAAAAGAACCATCTTGTTTAAGTCGAAAATGATACAATTATTTTCACATAAAAAATTATATTTAACGAAAAAAATTCCCCCTTTTAAAAAAATTCATGAAAACATTTAGTTGAATTTCTTAATTCGTTACAACTAATTCTAATTCTTTCTTTAATTTTGCATTTTAATAATTTCAAAAAAAAAAAAAAATACTAACTTTAAATGAAATCTCAAAAATTATTTTAAAAGCAGTTAAAAGTATTTAATTTGATAAAGAAAAGATATCTAATTTATTTTTCTTTTCAAAATGCAACATAAAATTGTGATATTAGATTAATATTCAATTTTGTTTAAAATGATTTATAACATGACAGCAATCATATCAATGATCTAACAGAGCAAAAAATAAATTAGGAAATTAATATTGAACAAAAAATTAACAATATTTGTAGCCCACTGTGCATTATTTTTTCAAGTATAAAACTTTATGAAAGGACAAATTTCAAATTTTTTACAAGCTTCTCATAATTTTAAACAAAAGTGACCAAATAAAGACATTAACTGTTAAAAAAATTTGTAAAACTGTATGTGGAACAGCAAATATATATACAAATTTTATATACACATACAATTTTCATATAAATTAGATTAATAAACATTTTGAAATTACATTGCATTTTCCACTTAATCCACATGGATTTTTTTAAAGTTAAATTGTAACAAGAGATTGTAAAATGACTTTATAAGCAAAATCACAATGAGCAAACTGAATTATTATCAATATACTAAAAACACAGAAATCTAGAAAAGAAGGGAAAGGAAAAGTAGCATGTACATATAGTGGGGGGAAAAAAGCTCTTGTTATCATACCTTTTTGAAAATCATTTTTTTTTAAAAAAAGCTAAATGACAGAATTTAGTAAATTCATATATTTATCAATGGAAATGCATCAGTGGGGCAAAACACAGCAACATAGTCATTTTTGTAAGTTTGAATAAGTATAAACAATCCAATACTAAACTATCATAGCTAAACTATAATTAAAAGTATAACAAAATTGCACAGGTCAAAGTTACATGGCTACAGTAATAAGCTAATTCTTAGTCCCTAAGATTGCAGAGCTAAATATAGTTTTGAGGCTAGCCAACCTTTCCATAATTTTGTCTATATGATCGATGCAACATAATAAAAAGCAGTAGGAAATAAAAACACACAAAAAAAAACTTTAAACAAATTTAAATACTGTTTCAAAATGTTACTTTTATTTATACTCAAGGACATAAATTACTATACAGGGACAAAATCTCACTTTTAAACAATATTAGAAATTAACAATATCCCAAATCCAATTTAATTCCCAATCTTAACTAAATAACAGAAATTTAACAGAATAATTATAGAAAGACCAATCTTCTTTATATTTTACATGAGATTCCCAAGTGAGTGAGTGAATATTAACATCGCACTGTTCAGCTACACGAGGGCTTTTGGCAAAGGACCACATAATTTTGAACCACACCACAACAAGGGGAGGACGTTTCAGCTCTCTACAGATTTAACGTGCATCGCTGCCCTACACGGTGAGTCTTTAGCAGTATTGGGCTCGAACTCATGACATGCCTGCCATGGTCCAACACCTTAACCACTGGGCTACCGCAGCCCTTCACAAAATTCCCAAATACTTATGGTTTTTTTTTTTAAATTTTATTTTAAGGTACTTTATTCTATAGAGTTTAATTTTCATAATATATTATGTCTTTCTTTTGCATTCAAACCACTTAAATCTAAATATTTATTCTAAAATGTCTTTTGTCCTTTAAAATACATATACAGCATCAATTTACCTTGTTTTACTGAAGTAAAAGATTAATTTTTCAAAAATTATAAAACATTTATGAATACTCATAAAATAACAAAAAAGAGATATCGTACTCAAACTTTGCAATGTTCATGATTTGTTAAGAATCCCCAAGAGCAATGTACTACACTGCATTCAACAACTTGTATTTCACTTTATTTTATTACAACAGAAGTAAAGAATACTGCTAAAAAATTTTAAGCTACTAGCTATAGTTGCAGTAATAAATTTTATTAAAAAACACACACAAATACCTTTTTCTTCTGAGGCACTAAATCTAAAGGTTCTCCATCAGAATTTCTTTTGTTATCAGGCACTTCATGATGCATATGATTTGAAGTAATTTCAAGTTTCAATTGATTCATGTCGAGAGATTCTGATACATCATTGACATTAGAAAAATCTAAAGCCCCATTATCAGAAGAAGAAATTGACATCCTAGCATAATCTGATCCTTTTGAATTCTTTCCTTTCATTTGACGAGGCTGGAAAGTTAAAATGCAATTTAATAACTAAAATAAAATTTTACCTTTTAAATAAAAAATTTTTTGATGTAATGTTTCTTTCAGCATTATATATATAGTATTAATTTAAAATTTTAAGGTTATATGTTTTATCTTTAAATCATAATTACAAATAGCTTATTTCGAAATGTGTTTCATTTCAATTTGTACTAAACAGATTAAAACCTGTATCTTGACAAATTTATTCAAGATTCCTTGTTAAAAGGATTGGAAATTGAATTTTTGGCAGATTTAATAGTGATTCCCAGGAAAAGAATATCCTAATGGTGTACACTTCCCTTTATTGAGCAATTGAAACTTTCCCCTAAAACTTGTAATTTCTAAAAATAACTGATATTTCCCTTCACTTGAACACAATTACATCCCCCCCCCCCATTTAAATATAGATAACAGATTCTCCTCTCTTTTATTATGGCAAAACATTGCACAAGAGACACTCATGTTTAAAATAAATTAACAAATTCCTGCCTTTTACAGACTATTTTGCCACGACTACTACTTCTTAGTTGGCACGAGTATATTGCATAATACATAGCAGATGATGTAAATAAAAGATTAAATTAAATGTACAATTTTTAAAGGTATATGCAAATACCTTAAATATTTTTTTATATTATTAAGACAAAAATTATTTCAATACAAGAGTATACATATCAGAGATTACATATCACCCAGAGAAAACCATTTTTAAGATCAATTATTGCAGTTATTAAATTCAATGGATCAGCTATTATCAATATTTTATTTCAGTTTTGAAAAAGAAAAAGAAAAAAAAAAAAAAACACACACACATTGATACTAGAATATATACTGGTCAACAAAATTAAAGGATAATGAGAAAAGATATGCTGTTAAGGTTGCAACCAAAGTCCAATTATTTGTTAATTGAAAACAAAACTACACTTCTGTGCATATGTTAACCCTCTTAGTGCGCATCCCGCGATTTCCATGGGCAAAGTACATGTTGCAGACGTAGCACTACGCAGCGAGGTTAACTCAAAAAGCATGTAAATTTGGTGATGGACAGTACGGTGCATGGTGGATGCATGTTCAAATTCCAGATTATAATGTTGTTTAAAGCAAATGTGGTTTTTAAGAGTGTGATCAGTTTTCATTAGTTATAGCTCAAAGGCATCATTTAAGTGAAGGTTAAAGTGAGGAGATGGTTAAATTAAACACAAATGGAGGTCGCTTTAAACTTGGATATCCCTATCAAGAGTTTGAGCCCCTTTTCAACCACTGTGTCAGTAGATAGACACCTAAATTAAGAGTGACTAAGAGCATAAACTTCATCTGAAGACCGTTTCTGTAATTGTCAGTTCAAAGAAACTACAAAAAATTTGGTTTTAGACCTTCAGGCTGCCACAGAAATTTGAATTAGCTTTTCTACTGCTGCATGAAGGCTTAACGAAGTAGGACTGTGTGCGAAAAAATTAATAGTTTGTGCCTCCTCTACTCCAGTAACCAGAAGGGTCAGTTTAAACATGTCATTGTTATTTTCAAAGAAGCCAAGACTGGGCCTAAGTATTGCTTACTAAATAGTTCAGATACAGATAAACACTGACTCTATACCAGTTTTGATAAGCAGAGAAATCCTTTTTACACTCTGTGATATATCTCATTTCTGCAATCAGTTTGTGAAAGCATAATGAGAAGTGACTGTACCAAGCTGAATATCTTTCAAGGTGGTTTGTAACTCCTCAGACAATGTAACCGTCATTAAACCCCTAAGTTAGGCTGCTTAGGGGTGCTGCTGGCCTAAATTTTTTTTAAGGCTGTTTTTGCCAAATGTATGAGAGTGTGAACTTGACATGGAGCACATTTTTGGACAGATAAATGTCTCAATTTTTATCAAAATTGGTGACATTGTAACTCATGCATTTGTTTATAATACAGTGTTTTAAAAATTTTAAAATATTTCATAAATAACTAGTTTTTCCTTTTAATATGTAAAGGGATAGCTCATTCAGCATTACGGTATAGGAAACAAAAATGCAAAACAAATTTTATAAATAAAAAATGAGTCAACTTGGATAAAAATGAGTAATACGATAAAATAAGTGATTCTCTACAGGATAGTGAAGCCAGAATATAATATTAATGTTTGAGTACTTTTATATCTGAAAAAATATTCCAAATTTGGCCCCTTTTCTTTAACATTAGCTGAAAACAGCCTTAATGGATGACAATGCTCTGCCACATCAAGCATTTGTGGTGTCAAAATACTTGCATCAAAAGGTATCACTCGAAAAGGATTGGCCATCTGGCTCACCCTAGTTAAACTTGATTGAGTACTGTGAGATGTGCTTAATGGTGCCAAATTCCTTCCTGGACCCACCAGGAGCTGAAAAATGTACATTTAGAAGAGTGGCAGGCATTCCACAATATCTGATTGACACTTTGGTAAAGTCTATGAAATCATGATGTTAAGTATGCATATCTTGTCTGAGGTGGCTATATGCTACATTGAAAAAAATTTTCCCACAAAAGGCAATTTAATTTTTTCATCATTTTCCAGTTCCCATAAATTTAGTTTTAATTTTCAATATTTTACTAACAATCAACTGCCAAACACTGTAATTTAGGTTAACTAATGCTTTTGTATAAATTTCCCATTTATAATTTTTCATTCATCATCAGTTACATTTTATTTTTGTCATTAACTTTTAATTTTGATGAGATCAATGAAATTTCATAAACTTATTTTGTACTATATACAAATTTGGTTAAAAGTAATTTATATTTAAATTATTTAATCAGAAATAAATACCTTTAGTCAGTAATAAATTTGTATCAAAGTATTGTTTATTAGCATCACATTAAAAGGCAGCATGAGGGCTTATTGGCAACAGAGCTCATAATTCTGAGCCAAGGTTAAACAATGAGGATCATTCTGAGCTAATACTCTCTCCATACTTCTACATTGTAACATTAATCAAAAAAGCAAACACAAGATGAACCTTTTGATGAAACAGATTTTTTTTAAGGGGACATGGTACGATTTAAGCACAAAAATTTTAATTTAAGGATTTTTTAAATTTTTTTGGTTGTCTCCTATGTGTGTATACTATGTAAAACAGATTTTGTGCTCAAAATTTCATAAAAAGTTAGCTATTTAATTTTTTAAGGAAAAAAACCTAAAATTTCTGAAGTGATTTTAAAATGCTACTTCTCCTACAAAAATTTACGTACACACATGAAATTTGATTTACAAGTACATCCAACTATGTATAACAAGTTGGTATGGATTTTTCGATAACATGATTGGTCTTTGTACAATACTTCTTTTTATGAATCCTTATTGAAAATTCCTTAAAAAATTTGCAAATTCTAACCAATTATTTTTTAAAAAAGTATTGCTTTGATTCAAAAAAGCATACCAACTTTTGTTACATGTACTATTAGCAATAGGTAAAAAAAAAAAAATTCAAAGCATTAGGCACAATAGAAAAAAAGCCTTAGCATTTTAAATGAAGACAAACTAGTTATTTTACCTTTCTGAGATAAGTAAGTTTAAAATTTTGATTTGCCATAGGGATGTGAATAAAAATGAATGTAAAAGCTTTCATAATTCGGCGTTTTTTAAGTTTAGAGTTTTCAAATTTTGTGAGGTTATAGAAAAGTATATAAAGAATAATTTAGGCTAGAAAAATTAGATTTGATTTTTTGACCGATTTTAGTCAATTGAATCGTACTGTGTCCCCCTTAAAAGAGTTGCACACTTTCAGGAATAAGTATATTTTATTTAACTAATCTAATGCTAAATTTACATTCATAAATCAAATGTTTAAAAACCTATTTTAAAGAATGAAAAGTGATAAAGAATAATACCATATGTAATTATTTTTAAAACATAAATTCATAATTGGCAAATCATCAATTTGAAACAAACAATCTTTATTGAACTCTGCTCCTGTTTATACTTAAAAAATACTTAACTATCCAATTAAATGAACATAGATCTGTGAGAAAAATGAAAGGGGAATAGATTTCTCAGTATAACTGATGCAAAAAATATACCTTAATTTGATCTGGTTTGCCATTTCTACAACACTTAGGACACTCCCAGCTATTTGGTAAATCATCATTGATACAACTCTCCATAGGCAAGTCTGGATTTTTTTCTTGTAAGCATTTGGGATGAAGTATTTCCCAACATTGGGAACATTCCATAAGACTAGAATTTTCATTTTCTGGTGGATTAGTCAACTTATCCCAACCATCTCTACCACAAATCATACAACAAGCAGTATGTGGCAAAACAGGCTGAAAAAGTTATAAACATTTACAATTTCAATTTTAAGTGTGCAATGATATTAAATATGTAGTTTAAAAAAATTATACTATATTGCTTTAGATCAGAAAATATTTAACAATATACTACATTATTCCTTTTAAGTATAATCATTATTATATTATAATTTTAGTTTTTCTGTTTTTGATTTAAAAAATACAAGTATAATATATTTGATCAAAAGAAAGCAGTTTATTTTATCAGACAGTTCTTTATAAACTGCTTGATTAAATGTCTATATGTCTGAAAGAATTTTTATATTTCATTAATAATAATAACTTTGTAAAAATTAAAACTTTTATATTTACTGAATAAATTTACTAATTAGCAGATATGGGAAATATTAATTAAAAGAGTAATATAATTTATATTCAGATTCTTAGAGAAAATATATTACACAAAGCACATGAATTTTGTATAAGTAATTCTCATAATACTAAAAAGATCAACTCTTCTGCTTTTCAGTTAAATTTCTAATAATAAGCAACTTACGAGGTAAGATTTAAAAGTTCCTAGACTGAGTCTATAACTTAAAAAATATAACTAATTTAATTGTTGAAACACATCCTCCTTTGAAATAAGATCCTTGAGCAGCAATACGCATTTGCCATCACTTGTAACGGTCATCGAAACATTTCTGGAATCTGTTTTTAGCCATTTCCTTTAATTTAGCCTGCAATGCACTTTTAACTTCATCTTCAAATTGAAATTGATGACCATACAAGCAACAAGCCAATTCCGGAAATAGGCTGAAGTCACTGGGGCAAGATCAGAGGAATAAGGAGGATGTATAAAAACAGTTTGAATTTTCGCAAAAAAAGTCAGTGACAGGGACGGATCAGAGTGCAGAGGCGTTGTCATGAAAAAGCATACGATTGCTCAGCCCACAATTTAGGTCTCTTCTTTCAGATCAACTCATGCAAATGAAGCAGGATGGCTACACAGAGTTCACAGTGTGTACTTCAGGATAAATTCCTGATGCACAATGCTCAGGATATTGAAAAATACCTCTAGCATGACCTTCCCTTTAGAGCGATACTGGCGGAATTTCTGCCTACATGGAGTTAGTGCTGATTCCCATGTTGCCGATGCTCTCTCGGATAGAGGGTCATATAAAAAACACCATTTCTTGTCTCCAGTAACAATTCTGCTAAGAAGGGAAGGATCTTTGTCAACAACCAAGATTATATCTCCCCCCCCCCCCATTTGCATTCTAATTGCTTTTTGGTCTCCGTTTAACATGCAGGGAATGACGTTCCCCCTCCCCTATGTATTTTAAGATCCTTAGTCAGTGTCTATTGACATGTGACCCCTGGGATATCCCAAATGATTCTGCTATTTGCGCTATTGTTTGAAACCTGTTCTTACGTAACCCCGTAGAAACCTTTGAATGTTTTAAGGGGTGCAAAAAGCCTGTGGACATCCAGAGAGTTCGCCATCTTCGACACTTTCCCTGCCCTCTCTGAAACGTTGATGCGACTCAAAAGCTTGCATCTGCGATAGTGTATCACTGTCATACATATGCTTCAATATTTTGTAAGTCTCTGTAGCACTCATACCAAGCATGATGCTGAGGCAAGCCCACAATCCTGTGATTTGGGACAAACCTATTTTATAAAAGGGAAAGAAATAGTAATACAGAACCATTATTATAGTCACCATATTGCAAAAAATTTTCATGTTATAGGCTCAGTCCAAAAATTTTGAATCCTACCTCATATATAGATTTTTAAGGCGTTAACACTAAGTGGAAAAAATTAATGGAAGCACATTCCAGTTCTTAGAATATTATTTTTTCATTTCTAGTATCATATTTTAAAAAGCCTTTAATATACATAGAAATTCAATTATAAAATCTGAACATAAATCATATATACTAAATTTTCTTTAAAAAAAATTTAAATATAAATCATCATTAATCATTTACACTGTGGCAAGAAATTCACAGACACATTAACCAAAACAGTCAATTGCAACTTACTGTGAGGCATGAAGTGTTTGATGCTTATAGAAATCAGAAAAAGATTTAGTCTTCTAAAATAATTAATTTTCAACTTAGAACTTCAACAGCCTTTTGAAGAGAATTTAAGAGCTACACATCAATTGCTGATAAAAATTACACAAATATAAATACTAAATTTGTTTATAATAATCAGAACTAACACTAATCAGAAATTACACTCCAACAAACAATTTAAATCAATATTCCACATACATCATTTTTATTCTTGTGACAATTGCCTGCCAAAATGTATAGCACATTGTTGGAGATTTTGCAACAAAAGTATCTTGACACGCATGGGACATCTTTCCCACACAAGTGGTCAACATTAAAATACTTTTATGTATAGTGATTCTCATACTAAACAAGTCGTGTTTGAAACCCCTTCATATACTTACACAAATACATGTTTGCTAATTTGAGACACTGGAATAGTGCATATAATACACATCATAGTTGGCTCAACAGCTTCAGGTAGGCCTTGGCCTACTCCACAACACTTTTCCAAGTAGTTCTCCTTATCACTGGTTCCATACCCTTATGATCTTGAAATCAATGTTAATGGAGTCTAGCCATCAAAGTCTTGATCATCCACTAGTTCTACTAACCATAGGTTTATGTTTCAAGATCTTATGTGTTGGGCTAGCAATACCCAAGAGACAAATATGCCCTGCAAATCTAATTCTACTAAATTTGATGGATTTTATTACATCAATGTCCTAATAAATTTTTGCAAATTTCAGCATTTGCTCTATAAAAATCACCCTGTTTAACTCTACCAAAACTTATCCTAAGGATCTTTCTCTCACAAATGGCAATATTGGTCTCTTCTTCCTTTGAGAGGGTCTGTCTCAGACGCATATGTCAGGACTGGACATATAATATAGTTTTGTACAGTAGTAATTTATGTATGATGATCTAAAAAGAGGTTCAAAGACCATTTAAACATCTATTTCTTTACAGTATTCTCTTTTTTAACTCTTCAACATCAATATTATTATCAGAGTCAATTATAGAACCCACATAACAAAAGTTTTGTACTGCTTCAAATCTATATGTTTTAACTTCAAAGATTGGCTGAATTATGTTATATCTTTTGTAGAAACCATTTTTTTTTTCTATATTTATATTAAGATTAAATTTCTTAACTAATTTTTTAAATGCCACAAATGCATCCTTTAGGTCACTTTCAGTTCTAGCAATTATATCCACATCACCCACACATACAAGTATCCAAATTGATTTACTAAAAATAGTCCCCTCTGTATTAACTCCAGATTTTCAGATAATGTATTCCATGCAAAGTTGAAAGTGTGTCTCCTTATCTTAAGCCATTTCCAACCAAGAAACAGCTAGACAATTTTCCCTGAACTTTAACTCATGCTATTGAATTATTCATAATGAGTTTAATTAGCTGAATTAATTTATCAGGTACACTCAGTTTAATTCAAATCATTTAATACAGCCATATGCTAATTTCTAGGTGGTTAGCACTTAATACACATATTATAATTTACTAATTCACAAAACATAAAGGAAAAGGAAATATTTTTTACATCACATGATTTTAAGTATTTGTCTTAATTTAAAAATTGCATCATATTTTTTAAAAATTTTTTATAAAGAAATAAACTAATGAATTTAAATATTAAAAAAATTGATTTAACACTCACTGCCATGCACTGACGACTTATACATGACTGTTTCATTCTTCCAGGACCACCAAATTTCTTCATGTCTTTACAAAAATGACATTCACCACAATCAGCTCTTAGACATGCTTCGCACTTCTTGCATCTTGTTCTGCGCCGTCTTGCATTACTTGAATTATTACCTTTAGAACTGCCAGATTTAGAACTTTTAGAAGATGAAGATGTTGGATTAGAACGAGGTTTAGGCTTTGGTTTTTGCTAAAACAAATTTCATTTATTTCATCTTTTAGGTAATTAATACTCTCATAAAAAAATACAATGAATACTTTCACTTTTAATAAATAACTGCCACATTTAAAATGAAAAATGTTCATTGTGATAAAATTTTACTTTAATCAATGACATCACAAAATGTAATCTAATAAATATAAAAAAAAATATTTTTAACATCAATTCCTACTTCATTAGAAAAATGTACTGGCACTATCTGTTGCAGCTAGTTGTAACAAATATAACACAGAATAAATTTAAAATTAAAATTTAATTAATGAATTAATATTTGAAAAAACTATATTCACATCAAGTGTCTTCCACTACAAGTTTAAACAAATTATTTGAACTTGAATGGATGAATAGAAAGTATTTTTAATAACAATTGAAAATTTGAACAAGATATATATAGGGGGAGAGTGAACTAATAGTAGGAATTGAAAAATGTTTCAATGTAATTTGTTGTTTTAGCAAAAAGATAAACATTTTGTTTATCATATAAAAGATATATGCTATTAAAAGAATAACATTCAGTAAAACATTTTTTTTGTGTGATTATTTTAACACTTAGTACTATATAGTTACATAATTATTTAACAATAAAATGTAAACATGAAGACTAATATTTACTACAAGTCTGAACATGCCAATTTCCTATTTAGAGAAAAAGATGACAAAGTTCTTAAAGTATACATAGATTACAACCCAAATTTCATTAAACTAAATTTTGAACAAAGAGAAACAAAGTGTATCAAGCTAAAAGAATTTTTTACAAAAAATCTGCAATTTTACCTTTACATCTAACCAGAACAAGGATGGTTTCCCAGTGATTGCAAGACGCTGATCGTCATCTTTATGCTTAGTTAAAAGAACCTAAGTAATAATAAATTAACATTTAAAATATATTTTGTTTAAAGCAATATAGATTTTTTCCCCAAAAATATTAAAAGAATTTTACATTACAAAAACATACCTGCAAGTCATCCAACATAGCATCAGGTCGACGAATGTAACTAGGAATACCTTTTTTGGAAGGTGGCAGAGTTTGGAGCCACTTAAGGATTGCCTACAAAAGCAATTTGCAAAATCATCATTATTTTAAAACTTTTTATTATTAAATTGAGAAAAAATAAAACTGAGAAAATTACCTTCAAACCATTATATTCCCATTTTGTGATATGAACGTGTTCTCTATTTTTATGACCACTTGTCTCTAAAGGACCCATTTCTACAGAAGAAAGCATTTTTGAATCTGAGTCACTTGCTGGCTCAGTCTTCGCTCCAGTTGCAGGTTCTTGATGAAGTCCTTCACCAATACCTTTAAAAGGAGATGCAAACTTGTCTCCATTCATATGTAATGGATTATGGGTTAATGAGAGCAATTTTGGATCTTTATCTGCAGTTGAAGTTAAATTTAACGCATCTGATCGTGGTTCATCAGCAGGATCTAAAAATTCTCCATTCTCATTACAAATGAGGTAATTTTTGCCAAGTAGACAATGAACATATCGTTGAACAACATACCACAATATTTCATTGTAGAAAGGATAACGAAACTTAACAGGAACCTAAACGAAAGAAAGAAAAATTATCATGGGATTTTTTTTTAGCAAAACGGGAAATTTTAAATGCAATTGATGAAATCCTTCAAAATATCCAGTTATTAAACAAAATTAGATATTTGAAAAACTTACATGAGTTAAATCTTCTACTTCAGCAATTCGAAGTTGCTTTTCAATTCCAAAGTTGTGTAGAAAATTACCTCCAAATACAATAGTATCTTCTGGTGTAAAAACAGCATGAATCCATCCTACAGAGAATTTTTTTTTATTATTATTTATAATGAGCTACAATGAACCATAATATTTAATTTTGCTGAAGATGAAATTATATAAACACACACAAGCTTAGGAATAACACAAATTAATTAGGAAATAACAAACAATTTTCCCACCAAATTCACCAGTAAAAAACATCCATTAGACAGTCTTCACATGTTAAAAAAATAGCACCCAAATCTAGAAGGTATTTTTGAACCAAACAAAGCATTTCAATTAATGTTAGATTATGCTTACATTTCTATTTGAATAAATATTTCATTTAAAAAAAGCACAAGAAATGTGCAACATAGTCAAATGAATAATAGCTATATACAAAAATTAAGATTGAATAAAATTATTGCAAATTAGTTCAAATCCTAAACCACATCAAAAGCTAAAGATATTCAACACTTCATAGATTTAGTAACAGGATATATAGATTAGATAAGCTTGATTAAATCTGCTTTAATTAAATTTTATGTTAAAATCATCACTTAAATAGCTTTATTTTCAATTAGCTTTTAATAATAAGTATTAGTAAAGCATTCATTAGTACATAAGAAACCTAACATATTTTATACAATTATTCTCACGAATGGCTTTACTCTACATGTAGAAATTCACAAAGTCAAAGTAGTTGCAACTTAATTGAATGTGAACTATATAATTTACAATATGTAAAAAACTTTAAAAATACATTTTATTATGGAGGTAAAAATACTGAACAATCGTGCTTTATATTATATAAACCATTATTAATTAAATTACCATTATTTATTAATTCTGCTGTGTATTATGGGAAAAGAAAGGCATAAATAAGAACACCCATTTCCGAAAAAAGCAAATCCTTCGCAAACACTTTCAAGGTTATTTTATTGCAATCCAGAGGATCTTATTTCAGAAAGACGCATATATATGCCAGAGGCAATTAAGGGTTTGACATAACTCCATGTAAGCATAATACCCATCAAATAATTTTATACTGAAATTATTACCAAACTGAAAATTCCCAATTGTTGTCATTGAAAAATATTACACATTTAGAGAAATCAAATTGAAAATTCTTAACTATTTATCATTGAATATATTGTTACAGAATTGAAACTAAAATTATTCAAATTGTAAAATGTTTTCTTCAAACTTTCCAAATATAAGAATAATTTTTGTATAGTTAATAATACATCATAAATTTCAATAAATAAAATTAAGAGAGAATTAAAATACATTCATACCAGTCGGAATGAAAAATGTATCTCCAGATTCAAGATGGACACGAGCACATTTTTCCACAGTGTCGCCAAAAAACACATCCCCTTGCTTCCCAGAAAGAACCCAATTTTCATATAATGTAAGATTCTTCTCAGTAGGAGGTATCAGCCAGAATACCTTAATTATAAGGAGAAGATTGAGATTGTTTAAATTTTACATGTTCACCCATTTCACCTGACTTATATAAAAACTTTTATATGCAAGGAAAAAAATAAGTAAAAAAAAAAAACACTTTTGATATAGTTAATAATAAATTTTTATGGAAATGTTTTTTAATCCCACTGTACAGAATAAAGAATAATAATAAAAATCAAATACCTTTAAAAATGAACACACAAATCCTTTGATCATTTACTTGTTTATATATAAAAGGAAAATATGTACTATGATATTGCTTTATTACTGATATTTTAAATCAGATGATCAATACCCAAGCTAAGAAATACCATTACCATGGGAACAAATCATGATCTACCACGAACTTTTTAAGTTGGAAATATATAATTATAAGTAAAAAAAATCATTTCCTTATATATTAGAAAGAAATATTTCAGAAAAAACTACCAATCTGAAATCCTCCCCTTCCCTGCAAACATAAAAACAAATTTTCTTTGAGAAATTTCCCTCCAAAAGTGTTAAAAATATTTAAAACATGTCTGAGAAGTGTATTTAAGTTTATTTAAACAGAATATCGAATTTTTCCTTCTACTTTAATCTCTTTCAAATAAGAGTTAAAAATTACATCATTTGATAACACAATAATTTAATTCACCAATGTGAAATCAGTAAAATTGCAATGCATCAAGAAATAAACTCATCCTTAAACATATAAATTTTTCAAGACATATAAATATGAATTTCTCTTTTAAAAAAATGGATGTTAATACAATACTTAAATACCTTCTTTCCACGAAGGATGTGATACCAAACAGATGTACCACCAAAATCTATGTGGAAATCAGTGTAACATCCTTTCACACTCATTAAGCAGTACCTGAAAATAATTTAATACAGAAAAATTAACACAAAATATGATTTAAATGGTATGAAAGATATAGCAATAATAATAAAGAAATCAGAACATAAAAAACTAAAAATATTTTCAAAAGTCAGTTGCTTATGGTCATAAAATAAATTAATCTTAAATCATTTACAAAAAATAGGTAATAAAAAATTTTTAAAAAAATTTAAATGTGAAACATACATTTAAATTCATACTGTTATATGCAATTATATACCATAAGAATTTCAAAATTCTGATAATGCTAGAACTAAAAAAGACAATGCATAGTAAACAAAAACAAAAGTCATATAAGTAAAATTAAATGCAAATTCAATATTCAGAAATATATATATATATGTATATAAAACCCTAATTCGCTGGCCTAATTCAGCGACAGCTTTAGAAATCATAATAGGTCTCCAGTTTAGTCCAAAGACTTTTTTGTATCTACATTTGTTGTCTGGTGAATTCCAATTTCTTCCTGCTTTAGCACTGTAGGTTCTAGTACTTCTTTACTGTTATTTTATATTACTATATATATATATATATAATATAGATATATGTTAAGTATTGTAGTAGCATTGGCCAGTGTTGGTTTGTTGTCATATCTGGTTTAGTGAAAACATCTTCAGAATAACCTTTCATTTTTTTTTATTTTGAAGCACACATAGCGTAACTGGTCAATGACTTTTACATTTCACATCTATTTGTTAAACACATGAAAACAGACATATATAGCAGAAGCGACATCTTGACGGACACAACACAAAGAGGGCGATTACACAAGATTTTTGCTTTTATACCAGCAGTGCAAGTGCATGATTATTACGTAATAGTAGTTCTGATTGGATAGAATGGGAGGGACATGGATTTCGGACTAGCTGATTTCGATTAAGATTACAATGTTATTTTTAAACCAAAGAATTAAAGTTATTTTAAATATTAATACAAAGAGTTAATAAAAAGGATACTAGAGAGAATTATAACATATATATATATATATATATAATTCATCTTTAACTACATATTAATGTTACATATGTATGAATCTTTAAAAATTCAACTATTACAGCATATATGATAGTTAAAGAATAAAAAGTAGCCCCTAAAAAATAAAAAGTAGCCTTGATTAATAAATATGGGGGTGCTTTTTTGGGGGGAGAGTATTTGTGTACATTATTACAACCATGTTGGTAGAAACCAACAAATTAAGAAATGCATGAAAATCCTGTAACCAGATACCACTGCTTCCACCAGATTTGATTTCCAATCATGTTTCAACTTTCATGTTTAGTTCATTTGATTCAATTCCTTTTGTCTGCTTATTTTCATCTAAATCTAAATTTCTTTAAAAAAATGGTGAGATTTGACTCAAATAGAACAAAATGGGTCAAATTTGATTACAGAGTACATTTTAACCTTATGAGTGCTTCCTAAGTTATATTTTGGGAAACAGGCATTTGGTAAAGGGTGAACAAATTTTGAATCAGCAACAAATCTTTTGAAAATAGTTACCTTTTCACCACACCTTATGTGCAATTTATACATAGTATTTAAAAGATTTTTAAATTTACTGTGTTCAAATGTCTATCTAAGAAGAAAACCCATAGACCCACATTTGAAGTTATAATTTTTAAAAATTAAAAAGCTATGCAAACTCTACAAATATGTATTAAATAATTTTTTATTTTGTACCTCTACATTTTCCTTCTCCAACAAAAGTCAAATTTTTTCGAATTTAATTATGATAATATAAAATTATAAACTCCTTTCTCTAGTTCCGATTCCAAATATTTTCAATATTGAAAATAAACGTACACTAAAAATACTACATAAAAAAAATTATACTTACTTTTGAACTTTGGGATATTTCATTTCATCCAAAGAATTTGTTCCTTCTGTTTGACTCTCTTTTAAATGTCGAGGCCAAACCCAGTCCACCCAATCAACTTGTCTAACCTAAATCAAATATTTATTAAATTTTAGATGATGTATAACTCTAGCATAGCTTATTTTGATAAAAATATAAATCAAGCTTTCATGCTCTAAACATAAAAACTGTCAGGCATCCATAAGTTTTTCTCCGAAATTTTAGAATTTCCACATTCTTAATTTCTTGTAAAAATATTGATTTTATTTTACATAAAATACTTGATGTTATAAAAAGCTGTTTAATTCTTACTACATTTAAAAACATGAACAGGAAATATTTTAAAATTATGCAATTTAATTAAGAAAATCATTTTAAACAAACAATCATACCAGTGTCGGGGATTCAACATAATTTTCTAATCTTGTATGACTGAATTCCAGACTTATCACATTTAGAAGTTGTTCACGGTTTGGATTTTCAAAATATCGACACCAATCTTTCATGGTCATTTCAATATCTTTTTGAGTTGTTACATCCATAACATCAAGCATTCTTCTACTACCTACAATACAGAGTTGGGTGTGCTTTAAAATTAATGGTGTAAAGAAGATAATATGTAAAGATATTTAAAGCATTTATATTTTCAATTTTAATACTTAAAAATAACTAAATGACATACCAACACACTGCCGAACATCATTAACAGTAAAATTCGCACTTGGCATTCTAGGGGAGGAAAAAGACAATTTATATAATTTTAGTAAAAATTTAAACTCTAAATTAAATACATTTTTAAAATTAATACTTTATCAAATAAATGAATGTATACAACATGTTCTATTTCATATACAAGAAAATTTTATTTATTGACTAAATCCTCAGAATTTCTTTCTAGTTTATAAAAATTAATACCTTCAATCAAAGATCATATTAATTTCAAATAAAGAGTCTTTCTTGAGTAAAAGAGCATTGTGTGTCATGCTGCAGTGGCAAGTGTTACTATATTTAAAAATTCCAAGTACAAGGTTTGAAAATTTACTCTAACAAAATTCATCCAGTAAAATACTTCCTTAGAAATAAAAACTTTCTTAGAAAGAAGAATGATATTCTGAGGCAAGAAATAAATTAAAGAATTTGTTACAATATTTTACAGTAGCTTTAGAATGAAATGCATCACTAATTTTAAGAACTATAGTTTTGTTACACAGATGTCTCAGCACAAAGTTGAAAAACTTCTAGGAGAGGTACATGCAACTATATCCAAACTTTTTTTATCACATACGTCCCTGAAACTAAAATAATTATAAGTTGCCCATTTTATATATGTATACATATGTAATAATTTAACTTATATACTTTTATCTTATCATGATAAAGAATACCCTATTTTGAAATGCCAGTCCCATTTAATTTCTTATTAAAGGATTAAAACCTATGTTTTGATAGATTTATATGCAATTCTAAGAAAAAGAAAAAAATTAAAAGCTTATATATGCCTTACTGTAAGCTTGAAACTTTTCTTTAAAAGCTTACATATTTTTCACAAAATAACTAATATTTCCCTCCACTTGAACATGTGGTTATAATTTTTTCTATTACACTTTTTGTAATTAAATGTAGAAAAGAAATCACTAATTCTCTTGCTTGCCTGACACTTGAGGAGAGGATCAAGAGTTTATTTTTCCTGATATGAACTTGTAGCGAAAAGTTACAAAAATGAGCACTTCCTATCCTATGTTTAAATTACATAACCTAACTCTTAGTTTGCTACTCAGTCTTTGTTTTGTCATAATTATATGCAACAAAGATGAAGGCATTACATTTCTATTTATGTGTTAGTAGTTTGTAAAATCAAATTATTTATACACATTTCAAGTAAATATCAAATTTACATTTTAAATTACAATTTAACATGAACAATGCAGAACAATTTCTTCTTGTGCAGTCAATATCTTCCTTCTGAAGACAAGGAAATTTGCTTATCATGTCTTCATAGGCAAATACTTTACAGCTAGAGAATTTATAATGTTGAGTTCCTCAGACACAAGACAAATTACACACTTCGAACAATCATACGCTTGTGATATAGTCAATCATACACACGATCACACACTTGCAATGATTATGAGCATACTCCTTTGGTATATCCCTAAGTATATTTTGTGTGTGCACCTCACTCAAGAGATAATTACGGTAGAGTATACCCAAATGTCTCAGAACTGTGTAGAAATGTTGGAAATGAAAGGCAATAAATAAATAAATGAAAAGACCATGCAAATGAATAAGTGAGTTATTAATTAATAAACATTAATAAAAATAACAGGAAGAAAGGTCACTTACATGCTAAGTCAAATGTGTTTGAATTATTTTTCAAAAGACTTGCCTTGCATTTTTTGGCATGTGAAGCCCAAAGAATTATGCATGCTGACATTACAATACATGCAATCAAATAAGGTATCAACTAGAGTGTCATAAACAAGTGTTCCCAGAAACAGTAGTCAAGGCATAACAAATTAGAGGATTGAGAAGCCAAAGCATTGGACCAATTACAAAGCAATTATGAACAATAACAAAATTGGCAGTCCCTTCATGCTAGTATGTATCAATAAAAAGTAGTAATATAGTTCCAGAGAAATCAGATTGTATGTGTCAGACAATGAAATAACAGGTCGATCCAATGAAGTAGTTCCCTCACACACACAATGTTGGCCCAAATATTTAACCACAAAATAAAAAAATCTTTGAGCAGCTTGATTTTGTGTTGCAAGGTTTTTCACCATGGGCATTACGAGAATTTTAGATTCCCTCCCTTATAAAGAAAGCAACAGAAAAACAAAGTGGTAGGAAAAGAGGATCTCTTACATTTTTACAGATACCATTTTGTACGAGTCATCTGAGGTGCATAAATCACCTTCTTCAAGTAACTGGTATGATGTGATACAAATATACATCAATATCAGCAGAACTCCCCAGATGCTGCAGCAGGTTTGATTAAACTATTTTTACTAATACACTTCATACCAACAAGGTGTTGGCAACATTCTTTATAATTATGATCACAGGTCAAGTGAAGAGGATGATAATCAAGCTGATACCTTATTCTCCATATTTCTATGACATGCCAATGTGAGGACTTTGAACCTCAAAATCACCATCTATATGACGGGACTTTGGTGATACAGGATTCATACCCCCAATAGGACAGACTAACAATGAGTTTCCACCCATAATCACTTGGCAACAGCTTTCTATAGTATGACATCCTCTCAAGTATTCATTGATGCAATAAATGTGCAGCTTGCCATTATAACTCAATTGGCCTATATCCCACATACATATTGGGTAATTTTACATTAATGTAACCAGCTATCAATTACATTCATGTATGAAATGCAGCTTCCCTCTAAAAGGCTTAGAATACCTGCTGAAATGCCATCTACTACAAGTGGAATGCATTCCCAATCCAGCATTACTGAGAGATTCATATTAAAATTAGTTTCTCATTACTTACAAAATACTATCAGAACTACCAAATATTTCCTTCACTTACTGTTGTGACAAATTAAACTAATAGAATCTGCATCTTGTATATGTAATACATTCTTATTCAGCTTATAATACTGTTTTTATTTTTCTATGGACTTCTAAAATTATTTAAAATACACATTTAGTCACTCCATTTCCATCATCATTTTCTTTTAACCTGTATATTTAAAAAACTGAATGTTTAAATAAATTTTCTTTAGAATAAGCAAGACTAAGCATTGATTTCCTTTAAAAAAAATATTAGAGCATGAAATAGAGAGTAGAAAAATATTCCAATGGTAACTGAAATGTATTACAACTTTTGTTCGACCTTTTTTTTTAATCAACTTCACACTCGGGAAAATAGTTGCTACATAAGGAAAAAGACAACGCAACTTTATTATTTGTAGAAAGATCTATTTAAACAAAAGTATCTCAAATCTATTATTCATAAGACTCTCAAATTGATTTTAAAAAATTTCTGTTTCGATTTTTTTTTTCAAATGAAGAAACTTACTCTAAAAGGTAACATTTAAGAAGTCCCTCTACCTCTTTCAATTTTCAAATTAAAGATTATATGGATTTATGGCATATACTCTTTCCTTTTAAAACAGAATACGTTTCAATTACCAATTAATGCAATAATCAAAAGTACAAAATCCATCTACCTCATTCCTAATCCAGCTTTATCTTTAAAAAGTACTGGCTTCACAAATCCATGCTCTTGTAAATATTTCAAATTAAAATCTATGGGGGGAAAAAAATTATTGAAAAAGTAGAATACTGGAAATGTAATAAATATTTTCATCAATTTATTTTTTACTTTGAAATTATAAATATATAATAAAGACTTCCTTTTTGAAGTACAAGCAATTTCAAAAAGTTACGTAAAATACTACAAAAACTCTTAGTTCAAATAAAAAGGAAAATAATTAATATCCATCCTTTTGTGATTTACAGTTTATTAAAACATAAAATCAACTCAACAGCATTAAAGATGAATTAAAAACTGATAATGTAAAAAATTAAAAATATATTAACAATAAAAACCACATGAAATATACAAAAATGAAGAGTAATGACCAAAAAATTTTAAAAACTAAGTCAATTCCAAATATATTTCTTTTTCTTCTTAAATATCAAATTCAATCACGATTTGCTACAATTTAGAAATTTTGGGTTACTTTAAATTTTTAACTAATATCCAATTGTTTGTAAAAACTAAAATTAAGAGCACATAAAGCATCTTTTCACAGAATGAGTTCTTAATACCTTGAAACATAATTGAGAAAATTTTAGATCGTTAATTTTTTTTAGATTAAAATTGTAATTAACTGATAAGTGAAGTTATTGAAAAGTTTATTCACCTTCCCCTTTCATTTCATCAACAAAACAACTTTCAAACCCCTCACATGTCAGTTTTTCTTCAACAGAAAACATACGTCGTCCTTCAATTTCTTCATCTTGCAAGCAATCTTCAGTGTAATGCTTGCGCTCCTTGACTCTCTACAATAAAAAAAAAAAATCAAATGATGAAAATAATAAAAAAAAGTTAGATTAAAAATACATCCTAAAATATTACAAAACACCAAAATTACCAAAAATAAAAGTACACATGCAAAATTTTGCTAACCATTCTCTCCATACCAAGAAAAAATTGATAAATAATGCCATATTCCATTGATAATTTATTATCATTGGTATAAGTTTGGCAGAATAGTATCAATTTTTTCATGATCAAGATTTTACAGAAAAAAAAAATTCTTTAAAAACTGTATGCAAATAGTTTTATTTAATTAAATGAATAAAATTTCCAAAAAAAATGCTAACAAAATTTGTGTGAGCAATATTTTTGAAATAACAATTTCTAAAAACAAACAAGAAAAAACTAAAACACAAATATTCTTTTATTATTATATGTATACTTTTTCAAAATAAAAATTGTTACAATGAACTATCAATAGACCACCCTTGTATGACAGTTCACATACCTCTCATCTGAATACATCAAATTCAACTCAATTTCATAGAAGAACATACTTTCTTTTAATGTTACATTTTTATAATACAAATTAAAAAATCACACAAATGGGACAAAGTAACAAAACTCATCAAAAGATTATACACTCAACAACAAGTATCTTAACGTTCATAAAAAAAATTTTAGTACTTTCATTTTAAATGAATACCATAGGCAACCTTTGGTAAATCTCAACACATTTTTCCTCGCCCTTAATAATGCTTAAAGTTAATTGTATCTTTTGTCCTTAGAATGACATCAAAAATGTCTTTTTCATTTGCAATATGTCTTTTTCTCTAGATCAGAGTTGCACCACCTTTTTAGGAAGAGGGGCCAAAAAATTTAATAGGATCATATCGAGGGCCAAAGTATTACGCAATAGCAATTATGTTATAAACGTGAAAACACTGTTTTATGACAATACGCATTTATTACAATTATTACTTTACTTATTTTACTCATGTACACATTATGCAGTTGGTAAATAGATGAAACACAAACATTTTCGGAATGATTAAAATATTTTAGCACAAAAAAGAAAAAGATTCCTGCGAAAAAGTGGCAAACTTGAAATTATATAACAGAGGAAAAGTTTTGCTAATTATACGGAGAACACAATTTAAATTTTGAAAAAAAATTAGTACTTAAAATTTGTAAAATTTAATGAGATGGCTGGGACTGAATATTTGAAGTTATTGATTTTATGTTGGGCTTAAGACTTGTTGTGGCAATATGTAGAACAGAAGAAAAGTTCACATCTGCTATTCTATTTCTTATTTTTGATTTGTTTAGATTCATTAGAGTGCTCACAAATATAAGTGCTGCCAAAGAAAGTGGCAAATTCAGCTGCATTTTGCTTTAAGCATGAAAAATCCTCGGGTAAGTTTTTATAAAATTCTAATATCAATTTGTCTTTGAACTGACTTTTGATAACATCAGAATTCTGTAAATCAATTAAGGCTAACTCAGTGTTTCTCAAACTGTGGGGCGTGATAAATCTACGAGGGGGGCGCAAGCATATTGAAAAGTCGAAAACAAAAGATTTTTAAAAAATTATTAATTTAATTGAAAGTAAACAAACAAAACATATGCTGGAGTAATAAAAAATAAAATACACATTTACACTGATATAGTACACTTATAAATGTATCACTACTGCACAATGCATTTTATATAGTTAATTTAACAATACTTAATTAAGAACAATATTAATAATTACCTATGTCCCTGTTGGCTTGTCATACATAAAATTATAAATAAAAATAAACACTTATCTCGATAATTTGTATGGTTTATAACTATTCCTATAATTGCCAATTAAAAAAGTTAAGCAATTTACTCCCCAGCGCTCCATTTTCCACCTAGGTGTGTGTAGTGATGCATTGAGGGGGGGGGGAGAGAAAAGGAATAAGCAAATCCTCTGAAATAGGTAAATCCTTCTTAAACACTGTAAAGGTACTTTAATTGTTTTCCAAATTCTTCGGAATAATTTTACGGATAGCAATGCACAGAAAAGATTGTACTTCAGAAAGACGTATATACACTTGCCTCCGAAAGTCTGCGCATAGGCGTCATATCCATGCAAAATTCGCTAATTAAATGAAGTCTTTCTGAATCAATACTATTTTTTATTGATTCCTCTAACGTCGTAAATTCAAATAGTACAAGCAACAATCACCTGAATATTACATAAAATACAAATATTTATAACTTGAGAACGACACATAACGTGTGCGTCATAAGTCTGCATACACTGAAAAAAACCTTTACAATAATGGATTGTAACTACAAGTTAATACTTTTTAAGCTATTTCGTTCTTTCTATAACTCTCTCAACATATTTAGCAAGGATTTAACTAGCTTAGTTGTTTTATCTGTGAATATTTTGTTCCTTTCTTCTACTCTGATAGATTTGAGCGTTTCCTTGGATGTTATTACATTCTCCCTGATTATTCTCTCAAGTAAATCCCACAAATGCTTATTGTGCTTAGGTCTGGGGACTAGGTTGATTTTCGGAATTGGTTTGGGACATGTCAGAACAGCCATAGCTTCACAATGTGAGCCATTTGCTTGATACCTTTGTGCCGCTGAAAGTAAAAATCATTACTCACAGTAAATTTCTCGCTAAATGCCTTGATATTTTACTTCAATAAGTTTAAGTAACCAGTTTTGTACATTGTTGATTCAATTAATTCCAGATTACCAGCCGAAAGGCTTCCAACGCACCCCTAAACATTATGCCTCCTCCTCCATATTTGATAGTCGAAAAAGGATTCTCTTTCTTAAGATCTGTCCAGGAATTTTTACAAGCATATTTTTGTGCTTTTTGATGCTAAATTACAAAAACTACTATCAATTAAATATAATACATTTTTCTAAAAAACATGTGTCCATTTAGGTGCTTTCTGGTCAAAGGTCATTCTCTTAGCTCAGTTCGTTCAAAACATGAATGGCTTCTTGAGTGCAACTCAAGCCTGATAGTCATTCTTTTTCAGTTTTCTTCAAATTGTAATTAAAGTCACACTTTTTTGCAATATCTCAGGAACACTTTTAGTTATTTGTGAAGCTTATAGTCTTGGATTTATTTTTGTAGAGCGTATTACAAAGCAAGATTCTCGAGGTGACACTGCAGACGGGCAGCCGGATCTTAGCTCGGACGTTAAAATTTTAGTTGATTTGTAGTTTTAGGAACACTTTTTTATCAATGAATGTCACCTACTAACAAATTCATCAATTTTTTTATAATTTTCCCCCTTTTTTGAAAATCTAAGATGATTTTTCTTTCAAAAATATATTGATCTCTATTCTGTAGCCTGTCGTGGAACCACTAAAGCTTTCAAATCTCAAATCCTAAATAAATTGTAAAAAAAGCTTATAATTACTTAAAAACACGATTTAGTGCAATTATTTTACAACAAAAGGTTTTTAAAAGCTCTATTTTGTGTGTGCAGACTTTTGGCAATGATGGTTGGTGATTATTTGGTGGTCATTCTTGTTTTTTCTCGTTCAGGTGAATTCTGTTGTTTGAATAAGGAAATTTTGAAGAACTGCTGACAAGTATTTTGATTTTCTAAAGCGAGATTTTAATAATAATTATAGCATAAACACATAAGATGCTTGCCTGTACGCAGACTTTCGGAGGCAAGCGTATACGTCCGGGGCACTGAGCGAGACATTTATATATGCCAATAGCTCTTAAGAGGTTTAAGTCGTATTGTAGATTTAGTGTCAAAGTGTATTATTGAATTACATTGTTACTGTATGGAAGGGGATGGGGGGGGGGGGGAGGAAAATTATGATTGAATTTTGGGGTGCAGATATTGAAACTTTGAGAAGCACTAGGCTAACTGCATACTCTCATCCACTAGATTTATATCAACAGAAAGTGGAGAAGAAAAGGCATCCATTTTTGTTTGGCACTTTTTTTAAATCTAAAAACCAATCATCAAATGCATTGTGCAAGATTTGAATTTGTTCCTCTTACTGCATCTTCAATGTGTGGAAATTTTTCATGCATTTTTTGGCAGTAGGGAAAGAGTGCAAAATTTTTAGTTTTCAGCTGGTTTTGAAATAAACAAAATTTTTGTTTAAATGTCTTTACATTACTTGTCAATTGTAAAATGAATTGATTCTTTCCTTGTAGCTTTGTGTTTAAGTCATTCAAATGGCCTGTTATGTCTGCGAGAAAAGCCAAATCACACACTGGAAACTTGCTTCTTTTAACCTTCTAGTATTTCTACCACAGTCACATAGAAATGTAACAATTTCATCAAATAGTTCCATAAAACGCTTAAGGGCTAAAGGCAACTCCTTGGCTGAGCCATCTAACTTCTGTGTAATAAAGAATATCAGAAGGCAGATTAAAATCTTTTAAAAATTCTTTAAACTGCCTATGTTTGAGAACATTAGTACGAGTAAAGTTAATTGCTCCAGATACACATTGCATTAAAGTTGCAAATCCTAATTCTTTACTACATAAATTCTCTTGATGAATAATGCAATGAAGCTGCATCAGTTCTACACCACAATGAACAAGGCATTCTTTTAGCAGTGTAACCATTCCAATTTTCGTGCCAATCATTGACTTTGCTCCATCTGTGGTAATGCTAACACAATTGTTCGTGTTTAAGGAAGCTGCATCGCACAAATGTATCAAACTGGAAAAAAGTTGACTTACAGCTGTCATTCCTGGGAAACATTCCAAAAAGTTCTTCCATAACACAAAATTTTTTATCAATTCCACGAACAAACACACACAATTGGCTAACTGATGTTCGATCTGTAGATTCATCAACAACTAAAGAAAAATATACAAAGTTTGAAGCGGTTGATTTTACTTTATTTTCAATGTCCTCTCATTCAACTGTTGAATTCTTCTTTGAATAGTCATTCTATTTAAGCTTATATTTTCAAATTTCCTTTTTGCTTCAGGACAAAGTTTTTCAGATGCAATTAACAGACACTTTTTAACAAAATCACCATCTGTGAATGGGCAACCTTCTTTAGCGATAATTTCAGCAACACCTAAGCTGACTAGCACATATAAATTCAAGTTAATTGTACATTTTTGAAAAACATTGGTTTGACTACTAAAAGTTTTTTTTTGAGTTGTTCGATTTTTTGCGATCATTCATATCCTTTCATAGATGCAAAATTTTAATGCTTTGTTTCATAATGCCGCTTTACGTTATACTCCTTTGCAAAGCATTCTTGCAACTACATACTAAGCATGCAACAGTATCATTGTAATAGATAAAACAGTACTTATCTGTCCATGCATCTTGAAATTTTCGATTTTGAAAATCACCTTTTTTCTCTCTCATTATCTGAAATATTTTATATGGCTTTATAAATAAATGATACTAGACTAAAAATGCAAAATCAAAAAAGAATATCGATCCATTCTGTGACAGCGATTTCAACATTCTCGATCTACTAGCAAAACCACGGGGTTGTTTAAAAGAATGATTATTACAGCTAAGTAGAAGCTCAAGTTACTATTGGTAATGCTCACCACGAAGAAAAATGTGAGTTCAGTAGTTACTTTTGATTGACTCAACATAATTTTGAATCAAAAGACTGTTCCGGCATGGGTGCGTGAATACGCATTTGATCTTCAACCTTCTCTGCATCCAGATCATGCAATAGGAAAAATAATGGCTTCTGGTGATAACGTCCACAAGCTTCTCCTATACAAAAACTCATACTCGCAAATAGCCATGAAGGAAACATTGAAAAGCTGCATAATAAATTGAAAAAAAAAAACATAATAACAACTGTAAAACAATTATTTGCTGCAATACTGTTTTCGACGATTTTTCAGTCAATTCCATTTGAGATTACTCTTTCACAATAGACATTCGGGGGCCAAAATTGGCCCGCTGGCCTTAGATTGTGCATCCCTGCTCTAGATAAAATAGGTTGTCATAAATTGTAAAATTTTTGGTGATTAATCATTGACAAGTAGTTAATACAAATGGCTCAATTATTAAAAATCCTAGTTTAGTACACACATTAAGCAATAAGGGGAAAAAATAGTTTTAACAACTCCTTTTTCTCTGTAATATACTTCAAATGATAGTAAAAATTCACAAAATTGAATAAGGATGTGCTCTAAAATAGGATCCAATTGACACAATATTTATTTCTGCTTTTAAGAAAGACTCAAGTTACTGCAGTAACAGTGAATATATAATCAGTTTTTTTAAATAGAATTTAAATTTAGATACCATTAACAACACTTTTTGTTTGTTATAAGACAATTTGTAACAGATTTACTATAAATACATAATCATATTTTAAAAAAAAACTTCTTAGTTTAAAAAAGATCACACTACACAACATATGACGAAAATTAAAAAAAAAATTTTTTTTTTAAACTGAGGAAAATGAAAAATGAGCTCATACAGTTAAATATTATATTAACCAGTAATTTTAAAAAATTGCATCACAATACTAAAAATAGTGATTAAATAAACAGATGATTGTACAATATTTAATGCTAAAATACTTTTCTATTATACTTAGAAATATTAAATGAAAGCTACTTCTAACTATCAAAAAATTATCCCACAAATTGAAAGAAAAACTACTTAAAATAGATTTTGTTAAATAATTAGTGATCTCATCTAATGTTTTTAATCGCATCTAAGAAAATACAAATAAAATAACATTTAATTAAAAACTAATTAACAAAAATAGCATTTTTTTTTAATTATAATAAATATAATGTCAACGGTGACGTGTTATAATGTCAACCAATTTCGCCAAATCAAAACATGTTGCCAAATGTCGCAACATGATAGTGAAGCCAATAGTGGAAGTCGTTCCCACTCATGTTTGAACATTATAATAACAATGACAGCATTTGGCAAGATTTTTTGAATTGGTGGAATTAGAGAAAGGTATAATAAGAACCCTTTTTTAATAGATCAATTCACAATAGCACATAACAGTTTTGAGTCTTTTAAATTTTATTATAATTTTTAAAACCTGTCCAGTAAAATGAAATATTGCTTATGTAATCACATACAATATTAAGATTTAATCTTTTTATAAAAAAATAAAAATTTTTAGGATGTGAATTCTGAATCGATGCATTTAAATAAAAGCTAAAATATTACATATTAAATTTTCAACATGACAACAAAATAAAGTGATTTTTAAAAAGCTAAGCATTTTATTATTAAAGTTCATACACTACAATTTATTACACGGAAGAAAATAAAATTACTTAAAATTTTGGTATCAAGAATGTTTTCTTTAATTATAATTTTTTTTATATCTGGAATAAATGTGCTATATTAGCAAATTTAACAAAAATTGCAAAAAAATCATGTTTATTTCTTTAGTGATCGATTTAAAAAAAAGTAAAAGCAGACACTCAATTTAAATATATCATGTTAACATTTTAAAAGTGAAATAATGGTGTTGATGCATTAAATATATTCCTTCTGATTTTCATTTTTTTTCCAACTGATGAATATTATTCAATACAAAATATGCATATTCGAATTTGACAAGATAATAAATTTCTTAATAAAACTTTTATTTTCCCAGCAAAAATATCAACATATTTAATTTTATATCGAAAAAAATTGGATTCACTTCATCATAAACTTAAATCATTATTTAATGAATAATTCAATTGTCAACAAGCAATACATTATAAAATATACATAAAAGATACTTATACTAAAAATTAAAAGCTGAAGAAAAAATATATATATTACACGAAATTTTTAATCAAAATTAATCGAATTATTAATTAGAAATTTAATTCAATTTACTTGCAATATAACATTTACCTAATATCTCACTTTCTGATCAACTAAAGTATAAAATTAATAAATCAGAACAGCTAATAATTGAGATTTTACAAAACTTTTTTCAACTTTTCTTTTAAACAATGAAAACATTTTTTAAGTGTTCAAAATGAAAATATATTTACTGTTTTCATGCGCAAAATCGAAAAACATTTGGTCTGAATCAAAAAATTTAAAAAAATTATGTTGATAAATCCAACAAAAAAAAGAAGTCTTAAAAAGTTATGTCAATAGTATATCGTTAATTCCACGTATTAGAAACAAAAGAAAATTAATTAATAACCATAACGATTTTTTGTCTTTTACTTAATAGTGATAAAAAAAAGATTTTCACAATTTTTTATATTACCACACATACTTCACAAACATCAATATATGTAAAAAAAAATAAACGGCACATCCAATACATAGACCCCCATTGAGAAGCTGAACACGATAACGAGTAAACAGATGGATTAAAAGAATTAGTATCAACAAATTCTAACCGAGAATGATGAATGAAAACTATAATCATTTACAAAAAGCTGTTAAATCAAACTGCCAAAACAAACAGGTATCAACAAACTTACTTTTGAACTGTACGATTTAGCGTCCTTACTGTTATCGTCCGCCATAATTCTGAACCAAGCCAAAACTCGACAATTTCTACCGAAGACGCCAATTGGCCAAGGGTTATCAAAGCTACCGACCAGGGAAGCGACTCGGTGTCAGCTGATAAATAAACTCGACAGGAAGCACATGCGCAAACTGTTCCAGTGCCGGTTCTCGGGAAACTCCTGTTTCTATATTTTTCGGAGATGCACATGCAGCAAAAAGGAGTGCAAATAATTACGATTTAAGGCAAAATCTCCATTTAAGAAACATATAATCCTGAAAAATTTTATTCATTGAATAAAAAGTCATTTGGGGAAACATTATTTAAATTTATATTTTATGAAAATGGCAATGTTTATCTGACTGTTATTTGTCATAGCATAAAACTTAATTGATTAAAAATAAATAATACTTAATTGTAAGACAAACAATAAAGTGAAGTGAAAAGCAAGCAAAATTCCTTCATCATTACATAAATTTTTAAAGTAAACAAAAGTTCAAAAAAGAAATGTAATAAAACGAGTTAATTTTAATAAAAATATAGTTAATGAATGAAATAAGTAATACAAAATACATAACAGTTAAAATTTCAAAAATAATTGAAATGAAAACATTCAAATCAAGAAACATAAATTATTTCTAATAAGGAAAAATATTGATAACTAGTTAACTTAAGAACATGAATTGTATAAGAATTCCATTTATATATCAATACTTTGAAAATTCTTGCATGGATTCTAAAAAAACTAATGTAACTTTCATTCATTATAAAAATCGGGCAGGAAAAAAATAAGCACACATTAAATTATGTTTAGATGCTAAATTTTAAAGAAAAGTCAGTTCTTTTATACATGTTTGGGAAATAGAAGGTGCTGTTTCAACATCGATATTATGCAATTGTATCCACAATAGAGGAAAAAAGTGATGAGTTAGACAACAGAAAGTAGAGAGGTATTGTGAGGTTATATGATGAGTGGAATATTTTTAGTTTACATGGTTGTAAAATAAAAGTTATTTGTCAAGAAACTGATTAAGTAGAGTATATAGGTAGTAATATAAACCATTCTTTATGGCGTTAGAAAGTGGGTTGATTAGTCAATGTTGAACTATCGAAGTTGTGCTTTTGTAGCGATTATAGTTGTATACTTTTAGCGAATAAGTGCGAAACTGAAAAATGCAAAATTAAACGTTAAGTGTTCAGAATCAGCGTTACCAAGCTAAAATAAGAAACCCTTATAGGTGAATTAAAAAAAAAAAATAAAGGCACTGTAACTAAAGTAAAAAGCCTCAAAAGAGTTTAAAGATCAATTACTTAAATGAAAATTATATTTGTGAAGCCTGCGAGCTATCTAGTGACACTGTGATGATTTTAAAGGCGGCTGGGATGAATCTATGAAAATTAAATACTAATTGTGAGGAGCTAAGAACACATGGTGGATTCAACAGACTTGTTCAAAGTGATAGTATTTCTCATGGTTAGCTGAAAGCATTAAGTCAAAATTGGAATACGGTCCAAGGTGAGTTAAATGTTATGACTGTGTTAGAGAGCTTACAGAATTTTCAAAAATACAAAGATATTTGTTTTGAATGATGATGTAATTTATTTTTTATCCTGTTCGATTTCCTTTGTAGTTAGAATTGCAGAATGTAGAATGTGCACGAGCATTGAAGACACATGTCTGTTTTTGTGCGTTTATCACTAAAGCAGTTTATCTGGAATTAGTGGAAAATTTGATAGCAAATTCCTTTATTGCTGCTAAACGTTTCGTCGTAATATGAGGAACCTAATTTTATAGGTGCTGACGGATTTACAAAAATGGGCCGCTAATAAAACGATCAATTGTTAAGTGAACGAAGGAGTTACGAGAAAATTTAATCCTCTTTCATCTTCACACGTTTGTGGGAAGTGAGAAGCTTTTCTAAATTCCATGAAAAATCATATGAAACGAATAATTGGTTCCCAGGTTCTAACTTATTAGGAATTTGTAACATATCTGACTACAGAAATTGAAGCTTTCCTAAATTCCTATTCGTTGCTAGTGATCCAGAGAATAATACAATTATCTCACTGGCATCATCACACTTCTTAATTGGAACTTCTTAAAAAGGGATTCCAAAGCCGAATATGTGCAATAAAATATTACCTCCATGTGATCGTTAGAAATTTGTACCGTAAATGACTTGGTTATTTTGGAAGAGGTGGTCATTAGACTGCCTGACGTAGACAACAACAAAGAAAATGCAAAAGCAGCTACTTAATTGTAAAATCAAAATGTGATTTAATTCCCATACAAGAAGTCTCTTGTTTACTGCTATTAAAATTGAAATTATGCCGTGACTTGAAAGTGTATGAAAGACTTGATGGAAAAGTTTTGAGTAATGAAATTAAAAACTCCCCTTGATAAACTAAAATGACCAATTCACAAATTGTGTGTGTTATCAATTGAATATTAAATATCGAAATTTAAAATTTTTGATTTTTCATTTGATTTTGACTTTTACTTAACATTTTGTTAGAAAAGTCTTGATTTCTTATTTTTAATGTCATTATTTAATCTTAAAGAATTAGTTTTGCATGTTATGTTTAAATATGCAGTGTATAGAATTTGGGGGGAGGGGGAGAAATTAAAATGTTCAAGTGTTTTTTTTTTTTAATAATTTGTATAGTGATTTACAAATATTAATGTTATATACTGTTTGTTATATTTTATTATCTATCATTTGAATTATCTATAACTATTTTGTATTACTTTGAGTATTATCTAGTTTTATATTGAAGTTTAATTTTACTCAACATGTTATTGCTAAAAGAGTATTGTAAATTCCGATGTGTCGCTCCAAGACATGAAAATTTTGGAAGCATGGGACTGCAGTAGGCTTAGGAAATAAATGGCGCTGTTTCACACAACAGCGGAGTTATCCCCAACGGAGAGAAAGAGTGATGTGTTTAGCAGGTGAGCAAGGGGAGGCAGAGAAAGAGGGAAACAGAGAGAGAGAGAGAGTGAATTTGTAAGGTAAAAAAAGTGGAGTAGTTTAGTTTATATATATATAAATGGCTGTAAAATAAAGTTACCTGTTGAGGAAGTATTTAAGTAATATTAATATATTAGTGATATCAACAATATTAGAGAAATATATCCCACTTTTTTTAAACTTTGCAAGTGCTGTATCCTTTTATATTTCAATCAACACAACTCGATGATTTAAAAAAAATTTAAATTTATTACAAACAATATAAACTATTTTGTCAGTAGTTAATCGTTTAATTTATGAAAAAAAAAATAATAATAAGTGGCTTTTTTTAAAAAAAAGTCTCTAAGTGAAAATAATATTTCCATTTTCAAAAGCTTTCATAAAGTTCCAGTAACAAACGAACTACTGAAAATATAAATAATTTAATTTAAATTTTATTGTAAAATTTCCTTTGTGAATATATATATATAATTAGTTTTCCTTTCCAATATATATATATTTTAATTTTTACGGTTTTCACTTTTTTTTTACTTATAATTACAATTCGTTTATAGTATTTTATCAATTTTCCCTTATGTGCAATACTGCTGTGATTATGGCGGGAAATTGTTTCATTTTTCACGTGTGGTTATTCTGAACTGATTTTCTCAAAATATATACAGTGGGCCACAAAAGTGTTCGTACACTTGCAATTTCTTATAAAATTTAATGTTTTCGTCTAATAAAAATTAATATATTGTTATTGTAATTTTCTTTATGATATCTGCAACTTGTTCTTAATGGAATAACATAATTCAAAAAAAATTTTTTAAAAATAGTATAACTATTTTTTTAAAAAATTAATAATTAAAAAACTACTAAAAAATTACGCCACAAAAGTCTTCGTACACTTAACAAAAATCTCAACTTCGCTTTAAATATTGTATTCCTTTCTTAGTTTAGTACTTAGTAGGATATATTTTAGTGTCCACAAGAACTTTTAAGGGTCTTGGTATAGATTTTAATCAGTTTTTGTATAATTTCTGCATCGGTTTTCCTCCATTCTTCTGTGATTATTGTTTGTACTTCACATTTTGTGTTTATTTGTCACGTTTTCTTTTTTTTTTACGTCAAAATCTCACCAAATATTACTGGGCTAAATAAAGTAATTGAGGAGGTATTTTCATATTTTGGGTACAGTTAGAGAGGCATCACAGTGGCGTACATTGAGAGCAGTGCGCTTGGCGTCATTATCCTGTTAAAAAATAAAGTCGTTAAGTTTCAGAAAATTCAAAATTGATAACAAATTGATTGGTATGGCAGATAATTCAGCATTTTTGGTTCCAATGGGCCTATAATAGCTTGTAAATGAAAAAAAAGGAGTTTAATCTCAGGAATTTATGTGGCACAAGAACACCTCCACATCCATACTTCAGCATTAAAGTGAAGGTGTTCTGGCGTGGGTGTGTAAATTGGCTTCAGAATTAGGTAATTTGGTATTTTTATGGTATTGTGAATCAAGAGCTCTATTTAAATATTTTAAAGAGAAATTTTAAATTATCCACCCAAAATTTGGCTATTGGAGACGACTTAATTTTTTAACAGGGTAATAACGCCAAGCGCAGTGCTCTCAATGTACGCCACTGGTGTCTCCATAACTGTCCCCAAATTATTAAAATACCTCCTCAATCACTTTATTTAGCCAGTAGAACATTTTTGGGGAAAATTTGACTTAAAAAAAAAAAAGAAAAACATGACAAATAAACACAAAATGTGAAGTGATAACAATAATCACAGAAGAATGGAGGAAAATCGATGCAGAAATTACAAAAAAAACTGATTAAATCTATACCAAGATGCTTAAAAATTGTTGTGGACACTAAAAGATATCCTACTAAGTACTAAACTAAGAAAGGAATACAATATTTAAAGCGAAGTTGAGATTTTTGTTAAGTGTATGAAGACTTTTGTGGCGTAATTTTTTAGTAGCTTTTTGATAATTAATTTCTTAAAAAAATAGTTATACTATTTTTAAAAAATTAATTATGTCATTTCATTAATAACAAGTTGCAGATATCACATAAAAAAATTACGATTACAATAGATTAATTTTTATTAGTCGAAAATATTACATTTTATAAGAAATTGCAAGTGTACAAACACTTTTGTGGCCTACTGTATATATATACTACATTAAATTATAGATTTTTTGGCTTTGGTATGTAGATTAATGAAATACAGGTTATAGTACTTTAAGTATTAATAACTTAGTAGTATGCTTTTAATTTTCTAATAATTAGAAAAACTTACTCGTTCATCATTTTCACTTCCTTTCAGCCCAGTTGTATAGGCAAATATAGAGGAAGGTTGGCTGAAATTATGTTTAACCCCCACAATCTTAGTTCCTAGCGTTAATAGTTTGCTATTATAGTACTGTGGCCACTTTATTTTGACCTATATACTGTCGTTATATTTCTATCAATTGTTTTAACTTTATAAGATTTATGGCAATTTAGTATATCATTACAAATACTGTATATGTATATCAAGCTAAGAATAATTTTTCGTAATTTTTTAACTGTGAAAAAAATCTCCTAGTAGCCGTTGTTTAAAAGAATAGGAACAAAAATAAATTAATTTGGTGATTAAAATACAACGATTTTGTTAACAAAATTGCAAGCGACTCTTACGTGAGTTAAATGCTTCACAAATTAAGAAGCGAACTAGCTACATAGCCCGGGTTATCATCATAAATTCGGAGCGTATATGATGAGCGGTTTTGAATTTAGACGCGTGTAATATTTATATACTACTAACTGGGTATCCTCGTTCTTCGCACGGGTGAATTGAAAAAATAAACAATACAGATTGAAGGATAAAGATATTTTTAATGAGTTAATTTTACGTGAATTATAAATTAAACCAAAAAAAAAGCTTTTTCATATCTCAGCTGAACAAAAAACCATGTTTGCTAAATTTTAAGTCTGTAGATCTAATAGAGCTGATAAAAAGGATTCTTTTATATTTATAACGCCCCGTAACTCTCTTGTGGGTCAATTTTTGGAAACACCTTCTTAAGCTGATCTCTGCTGAGCAAATTAACGCATTGTTACAAATTTTGTGTAATGAACACTTAAACTAATGTAAATAATTTATATCTAGAAGTGTAATACGCTAATATTACTTTCTGTTGTATTTATTTTATGTTAAAATTGTAAAATTCGCAAGCAACGCCGTTCCTTAAATTATAATGACGATTCAATGGAAACATAGGAAATGTTGGCGATAGAGTCAAGTTGGCATGCTGTAGCGCCACCGGGTGGGGAGCTGCAACAAAGAAGATAGCACAAAAACCTTCTCCATAAAAAATACATATACATGCCAGTTTTCATAGTGATCAGTTAAACGGTGTTGTGGAGTGAAGCGAGGTCATACATACACACATCCATTTATATATATATATATATATATATAAACAAATAGCATTAAGGAATCTTAAATTTCGGATCATTAAAATAGTTTATAGAAAATTTACATGCAGTGAAACTTGGGAAAGATTAGACTTATGCTTTCACGGCATGATTCTTAGTAGGTACTTTTTCTACACTTCCAAAAAATACAGCACGGTAGTTATTATTTTTATACTTAAAAAATGCAATACCTGCCTATTCAAATAAAATTATAGCGTTAAATGTTTCAATTTTTTGTTTCCTGC
>BMAV01027376.1:291343-304303 GCA_019973955.1 Trichonephila inaurata madagascariensis | reverse complement strand
CTGGCAACACCGGAGCGCGTGAACTGATTAGTTGGAAACACAAGATAGTTTTTATCGTGTGACTATGACGTCACATGAGTTTTTGAATTGATTGGCTAGAATCACGTGGCTTTCACTATCATGCGACTATGACATCACTAGAATCACGTGGCTTTCACTATCATGTGACTATGACGTCACTAGAATCACGTGGCTTTTACTATCATGTGACTATGACGTCACATGAATTAACCTCATAGTGTAGTGGCAAGAAAGAAAATATGAAAATGTGTTTCATCTTTATGGCATACCGCTAGATAAAGCTGTTACTAACACCATCAAAAGCCGCAGTATCATCTGTAGTGTTACCCACAAGTTTCTGTATGGGTGCATTTCTCAGAAATAACTGCTTTTTTTTTTTCCAATTTAAAAATAAATTGCTTCGCCAGTTGTGCTTATTTTTTTTAATGGGAGAATTTTTATAAGATAATTATTTATAATAAAATCATCGAGAATTATTTCTACAAATATTGCTGTGATGTACTCATCATATTTATAGATTTCTGGAAAGAAAAATAACATTTTTCTGATTTTTTACTGGCAATACACATCATCAGACATTATTTCAATTTTTCTCATGACCGTTATAGGGAAAGCTGTAGGAGGGAGGGAAACAAGTACGTCTGGAGTTTTTAAAATAATCAAACAATGCATCTGCTTTTCTAAAAAAAGCTTCATTTTTTTTTAAAATCATTATACCATTTTTACAAGGTTTTCTTTTTAGCAATGATCTGCGCAACGATACGATGCAACAAAGACGGTTTTATTTTTATCAGTTCCATTTTAAAAAACTGATTGTTTATAAGTCAACAAATTTTTTAATTGCCTATAGCCTACCACACTTTTATTGTCATATTTTAAGGGGGATTTTTTTCCAAATGTCGCTAAATGGACCGATTTATAGCGCTGTTCGACATCATATTTTTTTGCATGATTCTTTCTCGCATCATATATAGCAAACAAATACTTTTCCCTTTACATTGGATAAAGTACTATTCATTTTCATATTTTAAATAAAAGTGGTACGTTTTTTTGTTCGTTTTTCGATAGTCATTATACTATAGTCCGATTCCAAGTAAATACAGTTTATGAAGCAACACCTACTAATGTTACAAGTCAGTTGGCAATACTTTCAACTTAAAAAAATATTTACCAAAAATTATTTTGAGCTACGAAAAGTGTGACAGGTAGCTCGAAAGCAGTGGGATGGCGACAGCTGTCCCAATTTAATAGAATCAACGAGCAAGGCAACATTTACTGTTTCCTACTCTGCAAACTAATTTAACAAGTACCAGTAGTCATCAAACCATGCGCAAAGAATTTTACACAATCCTCTCAAGAGTGATGGCATATGAAGCTCTCGAGATGTTTATGATTTCATAAAAGAAATAGCTGAATTATTTCTAAGTTTTTCAGAGTTCAAAAAACAACTCTCAGTAAAAGTATCAATCTGTACACATCCTGCCAAACTGATATTGATCAACTTGTTTCACTATCCTTACATGTAAATATGGGCTATAATTTGTCTTTTTCTTTTCAATTTTTTTTTTCTACACGAGTAATTTTTTCCCTCCACCACCATATGCTCAATCTTGTATAGATAAATAAGGTATTTACAAATTAAATACCCCAGAATAATTTATCCTTTCTTTCATAGAATTGTTTGTGTTTGGTAAACATTTGCAAAGTTTATATAATCAACATACTTTTTTTTCGTAAATTAACGCCTGTCTGGTTAAATATTATTCTCGGACCAATAAAATAAAAAGGAATTTTATGTTTAATATCTCCATGTAGTAATACCTATAAAAAAAATGAAAAACTTCTGACAAAAAATAAATTTCATTGTTCACTACTTAAAAAAAAAATTAAAACAATTTTTTCAAGTTTTAAAGCTACAAAAGAATCTAATTGACAAATTTTTCAAATTTATTTTATTTCAATAAGCAATACAAACGAAATTTAATCAAAATATTTTATTCTTATAACTCAAGGATTATGCTTTCAGAGAAAAAAATTACAAAACAGAATACTTCTAATGGAATAAATTTTGAAAGTGATACAACATTTCAGCAAATTCAACTCAGGTGGATATTGACTTAAAAATAAATTTTACACTTAAAAAAAAAGGAGGTAATACAGATATTATAAATAAAATACTTGAACTTACAAATATGACTAAAAAAATTGATTTAAACATTTTATACAAAAAAAATTATATATTTAAATACACACACTAACATAGCAGTTTTTTAAGCAAAACAACAAAAACAAATTTGTAATATTTATCAAGTTATCAGTTCAGCATATATTTAGGCATCACTTTAAATAGTATCATCAAACAAATATTTCAGGATTAGAATTGACGAAGTCACATAATAAATGCAACCATGTTTCTAGTCAATCAGTTCATACACCTCTCTGTTGCCTTTTACAGAAACTTTCTTTTAAGAAGTACATATTGTTTAACAAGTATAACATACAAAAAGTAATAAAATGCATTTTTTTATATATAAAGTGCTTCTATAATATGAATTTCTTTTAAATTTTAAAAACATTTTAAAAGATCTTTATATTTGGACATCTTCACACAACTTGTAATCTCAGCTATGAATTGAACAGAAAACATGCAATTATGTTTATAATATGTCATGAATTTGTTTCATTGCCATGTACAAGTAACAACCCTCTCAGAGACTAACTAAAGATGTCATCAAATTGGCCCTCTATTGGCGACAGCACTAGTAGGAGTATTCTACACCTTTTTAAACAGCTTTAAGATCAGCACCCTATCCTTCTACAGTAGGTCCCTTCAAATGTAGGCTCGCCCGTGAACGAAGTAGCGGATGACCTTGCAAAGGAGGCTACCAGCGATCCTTTGGATCCGGAAGACCGCATGGTCCTTATGTTGACTGAGATCTACTCCAGAGCTAAAGAATATATAGAACCTGGGTTGTCCCTCCTGTTTACCCATGGTACTTTCAAAGAACCCTGAATCCGCAATATCATTCAAGGGTTCCAGATCTTATCAGACGGCATTCTTGTGTTTTTCCACTGGTTACCTAAGGTGCATGAATTTTGAAGGTGGCAAAAGAAGCTTCCCAATTTGCACCAAATGTGATATTAGTCCTTTTACTCCTCAGCACATTCTGCAATGTATGGGGCTTTCCTGTGAGAGGAGGCTGTTGCTTACCCCTGCTGTTCTTAGATTTTGTGCAGATTTATGGGTTCATGGCTCTGGTCTAGTTTCACTAGATCAGATGGGGATTAGTCCCACCACCAAAGATGTCTCAATATTTGCTACCAATACATGATAGATGTCATACTAACTCGACATGAGACAATGCACATTTCTAAAAACTCGATTTAATTTACATTGACTTGACACTAATTTTTAACAGCTCGACAAATTAATTTTTTTTTTTTTTTTTTGCTTTGCAATTTTCAGTTACTTTTAGCTACCACATTTTAAGGTAATGGAAGGGCTGAAAGGCCGAGTCGATCTTGCCCAGCCCAGGATTTGAACTCCGGACCTGTGGTGAGGAAATGCAAAATGCTACCACATATACTACCAAAATGCTATAATAGTTATGCAAAATTTAAATAAATGTAAATTTACTTAAAGAAATAGAGATATTTACGTATTATCACAACCTATTGGCGACATTATAAGAAGCAAAACCTCTGGTTGCCAATTCAGTGCGAATGACACATAAGAAATAAGGGTTACCAACTTGATGAGTTATTAATTAGAATTGGCGATTGTTGCAACAATACGCAAGTACCAAAATAGAACTCGAAAAAAAATTTACACTCTAATGCACAATAAATACAACTATAAAAAGCAAGTCCCTATTAGATTTTAATTTGATTGTGTCTTCATTACTATATAGATCATTCATCATACCAATCAATACATTTTATAAAAAATGTCCAATCTATTTTACCACACATCAAGCAAAAATAAAATTTAAACATCTTGCTGACTTGGCATCTTATTTTTATTTAATCCTATAATTTATTTAATTCTACAAATAAAGAGAAAAAATTATCCTATCTTGCATAACATTTATAACACAGATTATTGTAATAATTTTCAATATATATATATTTTTTTAAATGTGTTCACTGTACAGTTATAAATAATTATGTTTTATGATATTATATGCACTTTATTTTATAAATATAACTTATAAATGAACACTGAATTAAATGCTAACTAAATAAAAACAAAAGTTACACTGCTAACACAAAGCTTTCTCCAGCTTAATTTTTCATGACTATTTTACTCTGTACTGCTCTTACAGTAACATCACATTTATTTGAATTACTCTTATCAATTTTAGATGCATTAAAAAGTGATGTCCACAATTAAAGTACTTAAAAGTTTTAAACATTTTAAAAGTACATAGCAGATAAAGTAGGGTAAATCAAAAGTTTCAACACTATACATGCACACCACCAAAAAAAAAAAAATTAATGAAAAATCTGCTTAAATTATTTAAAACTTCGTAATGAATGATATATATAACAATCAAAAATACTCGAAATATGCTTTACTATTTTTATTAAATTTATAACAAAAATTAGAAGTAGAATAAAAAGTAAAACAAAATTTGAATTCCAAAAGCCAAAGAAAAGTAGTGAAATCCTGATGATCAAGAATTACCAAATAATCTACGTTTTAAACACCATTATTCAATATATTGATCAATGATGCACATACTGAAATAATTTGTTTCGTGTTTTGATTTCATTCCGAATCAACATAAATTAATTCTGATTGAAAAATAGAATGAAAACGAAATATGCGCGCCTGTTAAATTAATAAAATTCCTGTACAAAACAATTTAGAAATAAAATAACATCTTAAGATAATTTAAACTATTTGTTAAAGTAAAATAAAACTATTTGTCAATAGAAAGAAAAAATAATAACACAATCATACGAAACAGGTGCAATACGTAAAACTACTAGGTATTCAAGAAAATACAAAAAGTAATCATACCAAATTGCGACTGTTTTCTTCATCGCTATCCACTCCCATAATTATTGAACAGATTTGGTAATCCCAATTCTATTTGGTAAAAAAATTCACAATTTATAATTTTCAATCATTTCGATACCAGGGCTCCTACAGAGAGAAAAAACATAATTAACTACAGAGATATTTATATCGAAAGTTTAAATCGATATCATCTTCATCGACATTAAATTTTAACAAACATCGTAAATTTGCTTAAGATTTATTTATTTAATTTAAATTTGAGGAGAGAAATTTACTTTAAAAATATTTTATGTGTTTGTAAAATATTTTTTATTTCTTATAAAACTATTTGTTCATACAGTTTTTAGAAAGTGAAAATATGAAAAATTGTTTATTACTTGTTAAATTGAGTGATTTTTAAAATTTTCAATTGTAATTATTTCAATTCCTAAAATTAGCTTTTAACTTAAATATATTACACAGTTCATTTTTTCGATGTTAAATTTTATTACCATTACTGCTAAACTGAAATGAAGTTAGAAATCGATAACTGATCTAATAGAACATTAGTTCTGGAATATATGTTGTAAATGTATCTTTGGGTTTAGTGTGTGTTTAGTGTGAAAAATGTGTTGTAAATTTTTTTTTGTACCTCTATTTATTTTCCTGAATAACTAACTTATGTTTATTTTTACAAGACACTATCCTTTGAAGATTTTTATTGTTTCTTTGTTTTCATGATGCTTCCTGTGTTTGTGAAAGCTCAGGCATTGTGACATTCATGCATTTTTATTCTAATGCCGACTTTTTTGAACCGGACGCTAGCCGCAATAACGTGATATCGGACTGGATGTTGCAGTCGTTGATGAGAGAAATGTCTAAACCAGAAAATAATGTCAATGCTTTATCCTGGCGTCGTCTGCATTTAAGCAGAGCCAAGTTAAAGGCTTCCAGTCGCACATCAGCATTGTTATCTGGTTTTGCAATGGTAAGAATCTTAAGTATATAATTTTGTACAATTACTTATAAATTTTAGTGAGAAGTGATTGTAACCAATTATAGAAATGCCCAGAATGTTTGGAATTTCCAGTATTTCCAAACCATTACGAAACTCTTACAACTTCGTAAATAAATGTAAGAACTTACAGTGGACCACAAAAGTGTTCGTACACTTTCAATTTCCTACAAAATTTAATGTTTTCTACAAATAAAAATTAAAATTTTGGAATTGTAATTTTCTTATGATATCCGCAACTTGTTCTTAATGAAATGACGTAATTATTTTTTTAAAAAAAAATAGTGTAACTATTATTTTTAAAAATAAATATTTAAAAAGCTACTAAAAAATTACACCACAAAAGTCTCAACATTGCTTTAAATATTGTACTTCCTTAATTTAGTACTTAATGGGATATCTTTTAGTGTCCAGAACAACTTTTAAGCGTCTTGGTATAGATTTAATCAGTTTTTTGTAATTTCTGCATCGATTTTCCTCCATGCTTCTGTTATTGTTTTTACTTCACATTATGGTTTATATGTCGTGCTTTCCTTTTTTTTAATCAAATTCTCACCAAATATGTTCTACAGGGCTAAATAAAGTGATTGAGGAGGTGTTTACAGAATTTGGGGACAGTTATAGGGACACCAGTGGCCTACATTGAGAGCATCATTATCCTATTAAAAAATGAAGTCATCTTCAATATCCAAATTTTGGGCAGATTATTTAAAATTTCTCTTTAAAATATTTAAATAGAGCTAATGATTCAAAATATTATCAAAAAAATACCAAATTACCTAATCCTGAAACCGATTTACACCCCACCCCCCCGCACACACAGGAGAACACTTCCACCTCCATGGTTTACTGATCCAATTAGATTCTTGAGATTAAGTTTCAGAAAATTCAATATTGACAGCAAATTGATTGAGATGACAGAAAATTCAACATTTTTGGTTCTGATGGGCGCATAATAGTTTGTAAATGGTAAAATGAGGAATTTTATCCCATGAATTTATGTGGAACAAGAACTCCATCTCTATGTGTAAGCATGGAGGTGGAGGTGTTCTTGCATGGTGGTGTAAATCTTCTTCAGGATAAAGTAATTTGGTATTTTTTATGGTATTGAGAAGCATGATCTCTATTGAAATATTTTAAAAGGAAATTTTAAATTATCCGCCCAAAATTTGGATAGTGGAGACGACTTCATTTTTTAACAGGATAATGACGCCAAACGCACTGCTCTCAATGTACGCCACTAGTGCCTCTATAACTGTCCCCAAATTCTTAAAACACTTCTCAACACTTCATTTGGTGAGAATTTGATTGAAGAAAAAAAAGAAAACACGACATATAAATGCATAATGTGAAGTAAAAACAATCACAGAAGCATGGTGGAAAATCGATGCAGAAATTACAAAAACCTGATTAAATCTATACCAAGATGTTTGAAAGTTGTTGTGGACACTAAAAAATATCCTATTAAGTACTAAATTAAGAAAGAAATGCAATATTTAAAGCTATTTTGAGATTTTTGTAAAGCGTACGAAGACTTTAGTGGCATAATTTTTTAGTAGCTTTTTGATTATTAATTTTTAAAAATAATAGTTATATACTATTTTTAAAAAATTACAATTTCGAAATAATTTGTATTAGTAGAAAACATTAAATTTTATAAGAAATTGCAAGTGTATGAATATTTGTGGTGCACTGTACATGCTGCTGGATGAAAATGTGATAAGATGTAGGTTTCTTTTTACGCTAATTATAGTTGGAAATTGTGTTTTAAGTGTAAATATTTGTTCTCTCAATTATAACATTACAAATTAAAAATGTTCTGAAAATAAATTATATATATATATTAATGTTTTAATAACCAAACCAATTAATAACAAATTAATTCTTATCAAAACTTCAAAATCTTTCGAGAGAAGAAATCAGTTTCTCATGTAATAAAACTGTTACGTTTGTAAAATATTGATTGGGCATTGTAATAGTATATTTCTTTACACTCTGGAAATAAAACAGTACATAACAAATTAAGATGACACTTTAAATCGTTTTTATATAATTTGTTTTTTAGTATGATAAACTGTATAGGGATCACCTAAGAAGCAATGGAACACAGCAAGTTTTAAAAATATATATATCTTGTGCCTAGGTCTCATATATTGAAAGTGCAAACTGAAATTAACTTGGGATGAGTGGACAACATCTAGGCATCAAAACACAAGGTAACTCATGCCTGGTCATCAACATTAAGGCATGAAATATGTGTTAACTTGTGACCAACCAGCAATAAGCTAAGCACATCCTGAAAAGTCTGGCTTTATTTCTCTAAATCAGTTATTTTCAAAGTCGCTCATCTGATATAGTGGTTAGCGATGTTGACTTTTGTGCCATAGGGCCTGGGTTCGAATCTCGGAGAAGACATGGATGTTTGTAAATGTATAGTGCCTTCGCGGTATGGGGGTACTATAAACAGCCATCAAGCCCCAAGTCCTCTCGTGAGGTTGGTGGAAGGGGAAGAGAGGTGGGAGGCCCCTGACCACCCTCACGTGTCCTCCCTCGATATTGGTGTGGAAACGAGCCAAATCCTACTGTCACCTGTATGTTGCTCAAAGTTAATGCTAACGACAGGCGTCAATTAGGCCTTTGCCATGATGAATTTCGTGGGCCTTGATCTGGCCTTTGCCGATCAGGTAGCATCAGTTCCAACAATGACAGTTATTCAAAATATTACTACTACTTTTTTTTAAATAAATGATCCACTTGTCCTAGACTGTTTCTATAAATTATGAGTTTTGAGTGATTATGAAAGAAATTATATCAAAATATTAAGTAAAATAATCACTTATTCTTTTTCATCAAAATCATACTAAGCTTGAGGGGTAAAAAATAGATCAGTATTATGGAAGGAATAAAAGGCAAGCATTTAATTTTAAAAAGAACTAGGTAACAGTGGTTACTACTTCATCAATGTTTCCACCATGAAATAAAAAAAAACTTTTCAGATTAAAAGGTTTGAAACCATGAAGGTAAGTATGGATACATCTGGTTCTGGCTTATACCAGCTGCTCATATTGTAAATAGGGGGTACAGTTTCTAAATATTGTGGCATATAAGTTGAATATTTTGCGTTGGTTTGGCTTAACCTTAGCTCTTTGCTGCATTTAAGGATAATGAAGTTTAATATCTTTTCTCTACAAGTAAATTTTTAAAGTTCTAAAATAAATACTGTTTAGTGGGAGGAGGGCGGAATAAGTGTGTATAAACTTCATTGAAGATATGGATGTGTACAATGAATAAAAAGAAATTTTCAGTATGGTTCTGTGTCAGTTGCAGTTAGGCCTGGCAAGTTGGAGCACATATTGCAACTGACTTTATTGAGTAGGAGAAATGATTAGCACACGAAAAGCTGCATAGTTGAAATCTCCTCTTGGTCTAAGGAGCTACCTTTTTATTCACTTTGTATTGTGGTATATACTGTGTTTAACTCTTTATCTACCAACGGTACTCATTAGTACCACTCACTTTAAAATCACATAGAATAACCAATTTTACGAATATTCTGACAATACTTAGCAGGAATATTCTTTGAAATCCACTCTTCCAAGATATATGGCAGCACGGGATCTATGATGAGTATTTTAGCCAGGAAGGTGAATAATTTTATAGCAGAAATTACGTTTTCAGCAGATTGCAAAGATTATCACTTTTGTCCTGAAAAAATAGTTAATGTCAAAAGTTAAGTGTCATTTTTTTGTATGTTAATGAAGACCTTAGAAAACGATTTGACTCTTTATTTTAAGTAAACAGAGTATATAATTAATTTTACAGTGGAATATCTTTAATTAATTAGCTCTAACGGATTAAATTTCCCAAAGTTGATAACTTTGTTTATGTATATCTCTTAATTTTTAATGTAGTGATTCAAAAAAAAATATTGTGCATGAAAAAGCAGCAGTAAATCATAATGCGGTTACATAAAGGGTTAATATAAATAGGTTTGCTATTTTGTTTCAAATATTGTCAATCTGTTAATAACAGCTAGTTTGAATTTAGTGTTTTCTTTCTGTCATACAATAAACTTATCATGGAGAACAGGTAGAAGATGTTTCTTATCCTGCTTGATAATATAATAAGTAAGGTTGATGAAATTTCATATTTAACTTTTCATCGTTGTATTTGTTGTGATTTTATCTTATTAAGAAATATTGCCATTGTTTGTATGAGCCAACTCATAGTCCATGTGACTGATAAAGACTGATTAAACTCACTAATAATTTATTTTTCATTTAATTTTTAATTACTGTTTGTATAGGTAGTCTTAATTCTTAGTTTCTAATAATGTTGTTAAAAATGTATAAATATTCTAGTCAAAACCAACAGTCATAAATAATCACAAATAAAGGGTAATATCTATAAATTTTCATTTGTTATTGAATTTCAAATCTGAAAGATTTCAGAATAAAATTAACATTTCTTCTTGAGATTAAATGAGATTATTTTTATATTAAAATTTTTTTAATGTTATTTTTATTTTTTTAGGTTGCTATGGTTGAAGTGCAATTATCAAATAATGTACCTACTGGGTTGCTGATAGCATTTAGCATATGCACAACCCTTTTGGTTGCAGTTCATCTGTTAGCTTTAATGATCTCCACATGTATTTTACCTAATGTTGAAGCTGTTGCTAGCATTCATGGCTTAGCTGCTGTTTCAGAATCTCCACATGAGAAAATGCACCGTTATATTGAAGCTGCCTGGGCTTGCTCTACAGTTTTTGGGATTCTTTTATTTTTAGCAGAGATTGCAATACTATCTTGGGTAAAATTTTATGATTATAGCATACCTGCGGCTGCAGCTGCAACCATAATACTTATTCCTGTTGTTGTTATATTTGTTGTATTTGCTGTGCATTTCTATCGAAAGCTTGTTGCTCATAAATATGAAAGATCTACTCAAGGACTTCGAGAGTTGGAAACTATGGTTACTCAGTTGCAAAATAATGGAACAGAGTTATCAACTAATGGTCCATTTATAATGACTGTGTAATATCAGATATATTATACTCGTTATATTTATCATCGTAAAATATACTATAAAAAACCTCAAGTATTTTTATTACTAAATATTACTGTACAGAAATATAAAATTGAATATTATGCCAAAAAACAGTAAATGTATCTTATATGTGTTAAGAAATGTATTCAATTTATTTTTATACAGATTAAATTATTTTCTTAATTCAAAAAGAAATCTGACTTTTAAATTTGTAATGGTTTACTCATACAAATATTGTTTGTGTGTATGTGTTTTAATTCCTTCAGAGATGAAATTTTTAAATAAAATTCGATTACTTTCAGAATATGGATATCTGTATCTTATACTCAGTAATAGTTTCAACTTTTAATCAATTTAAATGTGTATTATCTTTTTGTTGAAAATTCTAAATGTTTCTCTTAAAACATTAATTAAAATCCAAAGCATGGTTTCTACATTACTAAAATTTTCAATTTATATAAAGTTTTCTATAAAATAGAAATTGTATAACTAGTTAATGTTTAAATTACAAAATAAACTTTATTATAAGGAAAGTTTGTGATAATTTTTTTTCCAGAGAAAATGTTATCTTTTTTTTACGGAATTATTTTATATATACAAAAAATTCGATCAAAATTTTTATGTGTATGCAGAGAAACATTTATAATTAATTATTTTTAAATGGGGTTAATGTTGTTGATTTACTTAAATGGAAAGTTTTATGTGAAAAATCATCGTTTTTTAGTATTTTTAAATTTTAGATACTGATTATAAGTATTACTGGAAAAAAATGTTCTTTGTAAAAATATTTATAAAGAAATATACATTTTTTTTTTATATTTCAAGCTAACACATAATTTATGAGCAAGTAATAATAATGGTTTGTTCTTAGTACTATTTCACTTAGATATCAAAGTGTATTGGCCTTCGTATCTTTAAAAATTGTAAAATTATATAATCTGCCACACTCCCCATAGATTTCTAGTTGCAATTAATTAATTTTATGAACAAAGCTAGTCAAATGCAGCCATAGTATTCATAATAATATGACATATCATTTCAATAAGTATACCCAATATATACATAACAATGTTCTCTTGAAGCAAATGTTACATTTTTTATTCTAAAATCATTGTTTAATCATAGTTTTTCAGTAAAAAAAATAATAAAGTACTCTGGGTTTAGTATTGGCTTTATATTTTAATTTATAAACAGAGAAATAACTCATTTAAATAATTTTTTATATAATACACCTGTATCCAATTTTGTGCCAAAATCTGTATTCTTTATATCTAAATACATATTTACATATATCCTTGTAAATTTAGTGTAAGAGTATACTGAGTCACAAAGATAATTCAAATTTTGTTGTGTAAACTTCTTATTTTTCTCCTGTGTTATGAGTACTACAAAATTTATACTTACCCTTATATTATTGTGAAAATTTATTACTCCTTAGAGGAAATCAAATTATTTTTCTTCATGGTAAACTCTTAGGGACTTATCTTAAAGTAAATATATGGTTTATGACCTTATCCAAGTGCAGTCCCTTTCCGAATTTGCTGTCTTTGGTAAATGCAGGAGCAATCTTTCTTTTAGACTCTTCTTTTCATTCCATTCCTCTTTTTTTTTTTTTTTTTTGTCAGAAGTCAGTGTAGAACACATTTTTTCACAAAATAATGTTCAGCACAGCTTGGGAAAATATAGCTCTTGTGCTATTCTTGCAAAGAAATCTCAATTTTTAATATATAATTTGTAATTATATATATATATATATATAAGTCAACTATACTTAAAATATTTGTTGAGCTACATAATTTATTAATATTTTCTATAAAGGAGATTTTCTTTTGAAATTATTTTAAAAATTAAATTTTTTAAAATATTGTGT
>BMAV01027376.1:198321-291243 GCA_019973955.1 Trichonephila inaurata madagascariensis | reverse complement strand
TTTTTTTTTTTTTTTTTTGTCAGAAGTCAGTGTAGAACACATTTTTTCACAAAATAATGTTCAGCACAGCTTGGGAAAATATAGCTCTTGTGCTATTCTTGCAAAGAAATCTCAATTTTTAATATATATATATATATGTCAACTATATACTTAAAATATTTGTTGAGCTACATAATTTATTAATATTTTCTAAAGGAGATTTTCTTTTGAAATTATATATATTTTAAAAAATTTAATTTTTAAAATTTAGTGATTTTTTTTTTAAGTACTTAGTAAATAATGTATGAAGATAAGATTTTAATAATAAAGAGTTTTCTTTATTAACAATGTAGTTAAAAGCCATAACTTTTTAACGAGTTATTTCTTAAATCGCATTTGTAATTTTATTTTGTATTTCGGTATTTTTACATTTTAAAAGGTTATTTTGAGTTCAGTTTTTTTCTCTCCTTGTACAACATGTCTTTATAGAGGCACTTGCATTTTATTCTGTTGACCCTGAATGTAGGTGAAATGACTGGTGCCCTTCCAAAAAGCCAATTTTTCCTTCAACCAACACCTCCTCAATGTATTCAAAAGTGACTATGCATTAAGTTAAGTCACATAGTTTGGCAAAATTGTGGTGTACAGAATAATACACTTGTACCCCATTATGCAAATGTTAGATACCTCAAAATGTTAAAATACTTAGGTTTTCTTTTATAGTTTATATGAATTGCTTTTAAATTTCACAAGTTTCAGCTGTGTTTTATAAATCATTTGATTGTATTTCATTCAAGTTTTTAATCCCCCAAATAATTGGAATTATTTGTATCACATGCTTATTAGACATTGCTTAACCTTATGTGAAGAGCAGAATCCATGTAGTCTTTAAATGCTAGATTAATGACAAAGCTTTGCTTCTTTTGAAACATTTGAATTCTGTATGTATAACTTTTCCTTTTAGTTCTTTTTTAGTCTTTGTGGGTATGTAAACATGTAATAAAGCATAGACAGTTTTATATGTTAATTCAAATCATTTTTTATTTTGATTGATAGACATAATATAAAAATAAAACATTTATTTCGAAATTAACATATAAATAAAACTGATTGAAAATTAATCCTCTCTTCTAATTTTATAGATTAAAAAAATTTCAATAGTATATTTCAAGTAGTATCTGCTTTTTTTTTAAAAAAAATTAAGTTTTATCCATTTAATTTTCTTAAATATAATTTATTAATTATTGGTACTTTGTGAAGAACTGAATATAAAATCAAGATCTTGCTAATTAAAATTATCAATATAATTTTTTTTTGAATATTAGCTATTATTATTAATGCATTATAGTATATGGTAGTGCATATCATGACAATCTCCTATTTTCAACTAGGAAAAGTCCTTAAAAAGAACAATCAAAATTTTAAACAAACTATTTTACTTAGTTTATTAGAGACAATTATTTTGTATGATAATTAATGACTTCCTGGAAATCGTAAGCTAAAGAATGAAATTGAAAAATATTTAGTTATAAAAAATTCAAAAAGTGTGTATACACTGGATGAAAGTAATCTACATTTCTTTTAAACATTATAAACAATCTAAATATTTAAATTATTAGGGAGAGAAAATCAGTAATATAACCTAAATGTTGAAAAATATTCAACAAAGCAAATATTTTACTTCTAAATTTTTCCAGATTTTCCACACTTCAGAGGTTCAACTCTACTTTATTTTCCCTTTTTTTTTATACCTTTTGTTTAAAAATGAATCTCCTTTATTTTTTCCGTTAAATAAAATATATTTTGATTGAATTTAAGTATTTTCATTGATTATTACTTATTTTAACAATGAACTTTTTATATGCTCTGTGCTATTTTTCGAATTTTAAATGTGATTAATAATTGTCACTTTGCCATTGTCTTTCTTGTGTATATTTGTTATGAAGAATAACTTAAGAATGTTGAATGTAAATGTATGTTTCAATAAAATGTTTTAAATTTTTTTCCATGGGAATTCCATTATTTGATCAAACAATATAAAATCATACAGAAAATACATAATGTGAAAATTGTTTCATTACTGAATAGCACAAATTATTCTTAGAAATTTTCTTATATTAAACAGTTACTTTTGTATTGTTTTTGAACAAAATAGCGTGTAATAATTAGAGAAAATTTTGACATGCACTAAAGGTATTGGTTTAAACACTTTATAATTTAAATTTACTAAATAATTGACATAGTTCACATTCAAAGACAATGTATGTCTTTCATTATCCGGGACTTAGCTACTGCTGTATCAATGATGCGGGACCCCAACGAGTAAGCAAAAATTCGTAAAATGTTATCATTAATCTTATTAACATAGTTCCTTTATACTCGTAAAAAATCGTCTATCAGTGGTTTCAAACAGTTGAAATTTTTTCATGAACTGTACATCTTTGTTTCCACAGTAAGAAATCCTTAAAAGCAGATGACGTTTTACTCAAAATAATCAGAAAACTAAGAGGTATAGACTGAAAAATTCCTATTTAAAGTCCTCGCGTTAAAAAGATCTGTTGAAGTAAAATGCAGATAACGTTTAGAATGGAAAAGAATGCTGGTTGCTTGTAAATGACAATATCCCTTCGTCTGTTGATTGATTTACTGTAGATACAAAAGTTACATGAAGGCATAGCTCTTATTCGGAAGTTTGTCTAGAGTGCAATGAAAGTGAATAATAGATTTTGTTTATCTCTGCTCTTTTTTTATTTGTATAACGTCCAAAAAACCGAATTCGTGTAGCTGAACAGAGCGACGTTAATATTCAATCAATCAACCAAAAAACCGAATGTGCATTCATGGTCAGCAAGGATTCGAAAACTGTCTTTCCTTCTGAGAAAAGGCAGGGCTAGGGGTTTTGAAAATGAAGTATATTCTAGTGGCGCTAGAAAATGAAATATTAAAAAACACAAAGAAAACGTTTCTTAGAAATGTCCAAAAATATCTTTTTTTCAACAAGTACGACTTATTTGAATTGTAAAGGTAAGTTTTTTTTTTTTTTTTCATTTACTTGCACTGTATAATAGAGTTTATTATTAATCCGACTTAAGTCTTACACGGTTGAAACGCCATGTAAAAACACACAAAATAGATACTGTATTTGTAAGGTAAAAAAGGAGTCATATTCAAAGTTCTTTCAAGCCATGTTTATGAAACTAAGAACTTATTTTAAAAATTATCATGAATCTAAAACTTATACCTGTTTCAGTAATTAACATAAAATCAAGAGCGCATACATATTGTTTCAGCATGGGACAAGATATGATAATATTTGAAATAATAAATTATGTTCGCCTCTACTTGTGTATATAAGTAATTTGTTAGTACTTGAGATAAAAAAAAAAAAAGTAGAAATCGCTATCTTCAGTTTCAAGACCTATCATACCTGCAATGCTAAAATCCAATAAAGGTTCTCAATTTATAATAGTGTTTTGAGAAAATAAACTGCCTTTTTTTCAGAAATATGTTGCGGTTTTCATTTTTCTTTAATCAAAGAAACTTTTGTTTGTTTTTTTCAAACTTTTTTTTTATGAGTTGAAAAGTAACATGTTAAAAAAAATTAGAGCCTTGCAGGTATTATTAGTTTTTGTTTTATGTGTTTACAAACTTAAAAATAATTTTTTCGAAAATGTGTTTTCTATTTCCTTTTGTCTTTTTTTTTTTTTTTTTTTTTCTGTTCAAGATAGAATCTTGAAATTGTTGTGGATACTTTCCTTTAAAAGTTAGCTTATGAAAAAGTGTGATGTAAAAGTTTTTATAGAAGTTAGTAGATGGAATTATAGTCTGAAAGAGAGAGAGCTCTAGTTATTTTTTTTAATATTAAAGTAAATATTTTTAAATTTTTCGCGTTTTTTTTTTAGGTTAAGATATAAAAATAATTATCGAAATCCAACAAAGAAACAGATTTTGAATTACATACTAACTTTTTTCCTAATAATTTAAGAAAAAAAAATCACTTAAAATAAATAAATTTAAGAATTGAATACTTTATAAAAGATTAAAAAACTTTATAGCACATTATGTTTTTAAAATAATGACTTGACCAACTGACTTATTTTGAGAATATTACCATATATTACTTTTAATATTACTGCCTCCGAAAAGTTTTTTGAAAAAGAGTACTGTGTAGCCTTTAGACAAAATAGTGTAATTTGTTATATTTTTATATATTGTAACATATAAAGTCATGTTATATGTAAGAATATTCATGAATGAATAAGAGCATTCATGTTACATATAAGAATGTTTCACAATATATAGAATCAATCTGCATGAAAGACACTTGAGTTATGTGTATTTGCTACTACGTTTGTTAATTGTGTTCGAATCAACTTACAATTCCAGTTAACAAATAACAGAAAAATAATTTAAGAATGAAATTGTATTAATTACAATATTTGTGCATATTAGAACTTTCGCATTAAAAATCTGATTATTTATCGAGACTTCTCTCTGTATTTAATTTCTCACAATGTCTTAATTTCAATGAGAAACAATTAGAGATTTAATAGGACTCAAATGATTATTTTTTTTAGGTTGGCTGATGACCCAGAATATAAAGCAATTTAATTTTACTATATTTTTAGAATCTTCTGAAGCACATGTCTACAGAAGTAGAATACAACAAATATTCTAAGGAGTGTAAAAAATCAATTAATATATCTTCTTCAGATAGAGGTAATTTTGGTGACATCCTTACGCGGAATCCGAAAGAAAAATAATTTTCAAATTGGGTCCATTTACGCTTAAGCACCATTTCCAAAGGATCCAGTATCAAACCGATGCTTTTCACATTTTCATTATTCATATTTGAACAAGGCCGGTATAAAAATATTAAAACCATGGTTGTGTTATTTTAAACAAACCATACTACTACTACTACTTCTGTTGGTTGTTAGCAGATCGTCAATGCAAATCGTATTCCTCAGCATGGGTTAATGGTGTTTCCATTTTTAGCAATTTTACACAAACTATTACTGATCATGAAAATTCACTTCAGTATATTAATTAGGCTCTGTCTTATAGCAATTGGCTTCACGTAAACACAATTGACATTCAATTAGGTAGTGAAATCAATAGTAAATATACTTTTTGGCTAAACGTATTGCATCGAATAATTAATGTTATTATTACTTTAGCAGCTTGCAATTTACCTTTAAGAGGCTACGACTCAAAACCCGGAAATTTCATATCAATTGTACACTTGCTAGCAAATTATAATCCTGTTTTAAAAGAACTTCTCTTGAAGCCAAAGGGGGAAATAAATTATTTAAGTCCCACCATTCAAAATGAAACAATTAATTTGCTTGGAACCAAAGTTAGAGAAAATATTGTAATAAAAATTAAAAAAGCCCCATTTCTGGCAATTATTATGGATACTACACAAGATCTTTCAAAAGCTGATCAACTTTCTGTAGTGTTTCGATATATTAAGATAAAAGAAAAGGATGATGTACCTGACGAAATTAAAATCTGCGAGTCCTTTGTGGGATTTATGTCGGTAGCCGATTGCACCGCCCAAGGGATTAAAACTGAAATTTTAAATGCAATCGAAAAATATATAGAATTTGTCTAAATGTAGGGGACAGGGTTATGAGGGAGCAAATGTTATGTGGGGAGTATATGTGTGAAGGGTTACAAACCCTTATAAAAGAGCATGCACCAAATACCAATTATGTTCATTCAATTTAATTTTAAATGATGTTACAAAACACATTCCCTAAGTGTCATAATTTTTCGATTACTAAGAAAAAATGTATACTTTTATTGGCAATAGCACAAAACGCTGGGCAATGTTAATTAATGATTCTTCCGAAAAATATAAAATGACCCTTAAAAAAGTATGCCCTACTAGATGGTCATGAAGAAATGACGCCTTATTCGGTATTCGAAAAAATTACTCACTAATAATGAAAACTTTAAGTAAACTAAGTTTGATTTCAACTAAAAAAACGAACGTGACGAGTGTAAGAATATAATTACTATATTAGAGAGCTATGATTTTATTGTGTTTGTAACCTTTTTTTCTTGGTTATTTAAAATCATAGACCCCATTTCTAAAGCCCTAGAACATGAAAAAAATGACTTACAAAAAGCTAGTATTCTGCTGAATAATTTTCTGAACAAAGTGGCAGCAATTAGAAACCAAAATTCATTCAATTCTTTGTCAAACGAGTCAAGATCCAGCTAAGGGATGGGGTGTAACACCTTTCTTTAAAAATGGAAGACGAAAGCGAACAAAACGCTTTTTTGACGAGTTAGAAGATCAAAGAGTTTCAGACCCGGAATCATCTTTCAAAGTTAATGTATATTATTGCTGTCTAGATGTGTTGATATCCCAAACTCGACAAAGATTTCGGAGTCTACATGATCTCAGTAATATTTTCGAAATTTTACAATCAGACAAACTCTTATCCTTTTCAAATAAAGAAATAAAAGAACAGGCCGCAAAACTAGCTCATGAATACAATAAGGACTTAACACCCGGTATCTATGAACAATTAATTTCTATAAAAGGTTGTTTAAAATCCGAAATTCAGAAAATCCATTAAATCAAAGAGTTCGCAGAATTACTATTAATTAATTTCAATAACCTCGCTTCCAGTTTTCCGGATATTATAACAGCATGCCTGCTATTTATAACTCTTCCAGTTACAAGTGCAACAGCTGATAGAAGCTTCTCTAAACTAAAAATTATTTTAGAACTTCTATAGGGCAAGACCGGTTATCAGACTTAGCAATATTGTCTATAGAAAGTGAAGAACTGGACAAATCCAAATCCTCTTCTACTATGGATATTATCATAAATGCATTTGCAGAAAAAAATCCCCGAGAAAAGTACCTATTAAACACAAAAGTACCTAATTCTCTTAAAGTTTTTTTACGTATATCTATGTGTAATTATTTCAACACTTTCAAATAAATTTTGATAATTTTTAATTATTTTTAAAAAAGGGGCCCCCCGAAAGAATTTTGATACAGGGACCCACTCAGTCCTAGCTACGCCAGTATTAATTATTTACATGACTTATGAAAATCCAACTGAAACTATTATAAAAGTATAACTATTTACTAAAATATGTCACATACACACGATTTAAAATGAATTTTAACGTAAGTTAAAAGAAAACTTTAGGTTTTTAAAATAAATACAATATAAATATTCAACGAAAAAAGCAAATATTTTACTCCTAAATTTTTCCTGGTTCCACTTCAGAGGTTCAACCTAAACATTTTTCTTTTTATTTTCCCAATTAAATACCTTTTGCTCCAGAATGAATCTCCTTCATTCTTTCCTTTAAAATAAAATATATTTTGATTGATTATTACTTATTTTAACAATGAACTTTTTATATGCTCAGTGCTATTTATCGAATTTTTTAAGGGATAAAACAGTGTCAAAATTACATGTGGCAATTGGTATTTGCCTATATGGTGCCGTACTAAAAAGAGATACCAGCTTCCGGGAATGCATTAGGTCTGCAATGGTAAAACACCATTTCGCAGCCCTTTATAAATAAAATTTTAAAAAAGTTTAACTTATGTAACTCTAAATGAATTTCATATTTCTGATAATATTTATATATTACCTTTTTACAAATAATAGCATTCAAACTTGAGAATAATGCTACATAGTGAATGAATGGATTTCCATGACATAAACATAGTGGCCAAATGATTTGTCACCTTCCACTTATTTTTATTCTTCCTTAAGTTGCAACAATAAAAAATATTCATTAATATCTTAGAAAAAGTACTTTTCAAAGTAATCGACTCTATTATTTAAAGTAAGAATGTTTTAATTTTATAAAACTGTTTTTGTGTTTTATGATGGCACATCAACAAAAGCTATTAATGAGTTTAAAAGAGAGCAAATTGTTTCTATGCGACAAAAGGGCGTGATAGTATCTGACTTCAAAACAACTCAGAATACCAAACAGAAGCATAATAAGGATATATAAAGTACAGTTAATTAAAGATAGCATAAAAGCTTTGTCGTCTAGGGGACATAGACGCAAGAAAATGACAAAACGTGATGATAGGAAATTGAAGCGGATTGTGAAGAAAAATTGGGAAAGCAGGCGATTAAACGTTCTACAAATTACAAAGGAGTTCCATTTAAACTCGGAAACGAAGGTCTTTCGCAGAACTATAGGAAGAGAACTCTTAAATTTTTTGGTCTTGCATGTCGACGACCAACACGAAAACCTTATTTGTCAGTTTTAAATCGATGATATCACTATGCTTAGGCTAAAGAATATAAAATCTGGGACATAAGAATGTAGAAAAAGTTGTACAGACTGATGAGAGCAGTTTTACACTTTCTTACACACAAATGATGGCAGACAAAGAGATCGTCAAGATCAACATGAAACTCTTCATCCAGATTGCATACAACCAATCGTGTAAGCTGGAGGTAAAGGATTAATGATCTGGGGAGCATTTGGTTAGAATGGAATCGGTCCCCTTATCACTATTAAGGGTAACAGAACTGGAAATGAGTACTCAAGAGTCATCTAGAAAATGTTGTTAAACCAAGAAGAGAAGATAGGTTTCCAGAGATGGTGACAAAATGTATCATAACGAACCCCCCATCGCGCCAAAACTGTACATACCTGATTTAACCATAACTATGATGTATTTCATTATCTGAAATGGCCGTCAAAAAGCCCTGATATTAGTGTAATCTAAAATTTGAGATGAACTGGAAAGGCACTTTAAGAGGGTCAAATAGAGCCTTCTAACGAATGTCAAAGAGCTAGAAATATCACTTCATAAAGCATGATCTGAAATCATTGTAGACATGTCAGAAGCTTATTACATCAGTACTACGACAAGTTAATGCTCTGTACAAAGCCAAAGGTGGAAGTGTCAAATATTACGTGAGATGACAAATCATTTAGCCAATGTGTTTAGTATAATGCATTCAGAGGCGGCACAAGGCGTGGGCGGTGTGGACCACTGCCCACGGCCTCAAAGCCGAAATAAAATGAACGAAAAGTAAGGAAAATCTAAAAGTGTACGCCACAGGGTTTTTTATATTTAATAAAAATTAAAAAGTTCTCAACTCTATCTGTTTTTCACCATAGGATATTGAAAAATTGATATATATCGACATTTCTTTAAAAAATATTCTATTTATCGGTGCATGAAAGCATATGAATAAATAATTCGCGCAAATATTGTTTTCCATTTTCTTTTATTAAAAATTTTTCAACTTTGTTGTTTTCGCTCATTCGTTCATGTTTAATCTGGCAACATTAGTTGGAGTTAGCTGCTATCGCGGGGAGTCGCCGGTCAGAGACGGGCATAGCTCGGGACTTCCCATCATTAGAAAGCCAATTAAAGTATTACATGCAGATGCAGTCTCACTTCATGTTTCTATATCATATAAATTTTAAAAGTACTTGATGTGAGAATAAATAATAGTGGTATACTGGGCATTTTTCATAATTTATCAATCATGTCAGGCTTTGGCACTAAGAGAGATAGAGATAAAGGGAGAACATGGGAATCTAGTGCAGCAAAAAGAAAAAGAAAAGCGAAAGAGCTGTATCCAACCACGTTTAAAGTTCAGGTATGATGAAATTTCTTGGTCAGACTGAATCTGGCAGTACATGATCAAATTATAATCGGTTCCATCAACTTCTCAACAACATTTATCCGTATCTGAGTCTCCATTGAATTTGGAAGTTACTCCAGATGCACCGACTATTGATACCGAATGACGAAACTCGGAAATAGAAATAGATTAAAAAGCTTGGAAATTAAAATCTGACGCTGAGATTTCTATGTTCACGTTGAGTAACATAAGTCACTATCAAGAAGGGATTGAGATTAGTTCTTCGCCTGTGAACGAAGATGGCAGGGACGTAGTGAAACAAGCATTTTCCAGTTTTGATCCGGGATTGTGTACGTTTCCCAAGATAGATACTCACTGATCATGTTATAGATCAAAGCGGTCCCACACAGCAGTTAAATAACAGTGATGAATATTATTCTAAAAATAATGATCATGGACACTTTTCCAATTTTCATTTCTCAAGAAAATTAAATAATGGGGAAAGTCACACACAAAGTTGTCTCTAGTTAGTTTATTCAAGTTCTAAAAATAAAGTTTTCTGTTTTCCAGGCAGACTATTTGGCAGTTCAAAAACTCAAATGGAACAGGAAGGCTGTTGCGATTGGAAACACTTAAGTAGTATTTTACGCAGGCATGAGAATACTAAAGATCACAGGACCTATATATGTTCTTATGGATATAACATTAGAGAAGGAAATAAAACACGGAGAAACATTAGATCGAGAAAGCGAAAGGCGAATTCTTGAATCTCAAAAACATTGTGTGGTATAATTTGTTTGAGAGATTAATTGATATTATTAATTTCTTAATCTATCATAATCTGGCATTTAGAGGTCACAGAGAATATCTCAAAACAGACGAAGACTAAGAATTCTGGAAACTTCATATAGATTTATTTAATTTAATATCTAAATATAAAATCCTATGCTAGGGGAATACATAAATCGCATTGATAATAAACAACTTGCACACCATTACCTAAGGCAGGAGTTCTCAACCTTTTTTCTGCTGGGCCATTTACATATTTCAGTTATTTCATGGTGGGCCGCATACATATGTTAGCGATTTCACGCGGGTCGTATCATGAGAAGGGGAGCGGTTTAAAATGTGGAAAATTGGTCAAAATATTTTAACTTCTGTTTTGCTTTTTTATAATTATTTCTAGCTGACCCTGGCCACGCGTTGCTGTGGCTTTGTTTTCTATGTTTTAATACGTTGATTTAATATTGTTCTCATTATTCACAATGCAGTCAAATTTATTTTGCGCTTTCAATTTTGGAGAGTTGAATTTAAGCATAAAACGACATAATTTTTTAATTTTACATTTTATTCATCTCTTATCTGAGTATAGTTTAATGTATGAATCATTTACGAATTTGTTAGTAACAACATATGAGGATTTAGTTTTATAAATGAGGTTAATAGCGTTGATTTTTAGCAATTTTTGATATCATTTTTATCATTCTAATGTATAGCAATAAATAATTTTTATATAACTAATCGCTAATCGGTGCAAAATATTTTTTGATAACGCAAATAGATTCGGTGGTTTCCCTACACGTAAGCATGAAATATATATGTGCCCATGCGATAAACATGGATTTTCTAAGTCGAAGACACAAATTGACATTGGCTTTGAGACTAATTGATGGTCATCGCGAAAGCCTAACGAATAGGGAATTGAAGACTTTTAATGGAGTTGCAGATTCTGACGGTATCAGTGGAATACGTGGCAACAGGACGATTTCTCCTTTAAACCTTACAATCAAAATGGTTGCTTCAAGAAGATTCCCAGTAATTCTTATGACGACCAAACGTGTACCGTTACATAATCTAGGTGTATTTAAGTTACGAAGCAGAATAATCAGTGAACCAATCTTCAACCGAAGATTGTGAGGTGGCATTCCTAATACATCCACGGAATTCAAAAATATTACAGTTTCGTTTTCATCAACAATAGTGTCGGTTGATTTAAAAGGCATTAGATCACCTGGCAGCACCTCTTTATCTGGAAGTTTATTTCGTCAACATCACCATTTTTTTCTGACCAAGTAACAGTATTAAAGAGCCAGTCATTACATAGATAATATAGTATATCCGGGAAAACACTCTCAGTTCCTTTTTTGTCTGAACAACAGTACAGAAATTGCCTGGCAGTTTGATATATTGTGTACTTTGATGCAGTTCTACTTCACTGTTTCCAATATCCAGCAGTTGGTTAGAAAACATTTGCACCAAATGATCATCTTGCAATTGAACTCACGTGTTTATGGTCAATCGAAGTGTTTCAACGTTTCGTTATAAAAAGGATTGTTTTAAACTTAATCTTGTAAGCAAAAGTAGAGCAAGGAATGACTTACAATGTCTGTCGAAAATCACCAGACAGTAATTGGACAGCATCACCGAATATTTTCTCGTTGCCGTTTAAATCTTACTAAGTTCTATGTAAAGCTTCGAGTGAGTGTTTATGGGCTATAGTACACTCATTTCAGATTGTGATTGAACTCCTTTGCACAATACCGTAGCCATTCCGCTCATTTTTTAATAATATACATTGCGTCTGGTTTCTCATGAATGTCTAATGGCAGCTGCAATGTTGAATGTCCATTTGTCCACCATTTAACAAAGTGGCAGCAATGCCTGAAGATGCAATTACCAATGCAATTTTCTGTTGGTCGTATTTTCGTAAGGCTGCGTTTGAAAGTTAAGTAGCTATAGGGAGTGAAAATACGGACACGGGACATAAACGAAAGTGATTTGACCTCATTCCGGCAAAATTCAAAAAGTTACTGATCCATGTTTGTTTTTCACTACAAAATAGTCAATCTCCCTATCGTCTTGAAATGATACATTTTGTTCGGATATTTTTCACTTGCAAGATATGAAAGGTAGTTAAAAATTAGTTCCACCCATAAAACTGTCACTACTCCACTGTTGTCTGTTATCACTAACCATAACCGTTACAAATAGAAAAAGTATTTTAATTCGCACTCGTACGACATCGACAACAAAAAGCAAAATTGATATATTTGTTTTCTTGATACCAAATTTTTAATATATTGTTCTTAAATAAGTGAATTTTTCGGAACAATGGGCACTGACCGAGCCACTTAAAAAGGCTCGGTGGGCCGCTGGCTGAGTATCGCTGATCTAAGCCATCATATTCAAAATGAATTGATCACAAACATGTCAAATATAGTTACTAGTGACTGGTAGGATAAAAAAAGGCAAAATATTATTCTTTTTTAATCGATTGCACTAGAGACTGTAGTAAAACTTAACAAATGTCGGTCATATATTGTAGTACATCAACTGGAAGTATAGAAGAAAACTTGATCAGATTTCTTGCTGTCACTGAAACGACTGGAGAATATTTGACCAATGCAATACTGGGAGAGCTAGAAAAAAATGGCTTAGATAATCAGAACTGTCGTGGACAAGGATACGACGATGGTGCAAATCTGGTAGGCATAGAAATAGTGGAGTTAAAACTCGAATATTAAATATAAATCCCAGGACATTTTTCACACCTTGCGGTTGTCATAGCTGGTATCTGTTATTGGTAGACGCAGCTAATTCCTCAGTGGCAATAAAAACATTTTTTGGTTTTTTTTCCGAAGATTTTTTTCCCCCCTGCAATTTTCAAGTTCCAGCAAACACTGGAAAATTTTATCAAAGATAAATTAAAGCTTACTATTAAGCCTTTATCAAACACAAGGTGGGAAAGCAGAGTCGAGGCGGTGAAGGCCGTATTATTACAATTTGATGATGTTGAATGCATAGAAAACTTAAAAAAACCAAACGGAACAATCCGACACACTCAGTGATTGCGATTACATTTTAAATGAAACGTTCAGTTTGAAATTTATCGTATCATTACATGTATGGTATGAGTTATCAACGTGTGTCAATACCATAAGCAAATTATGGCAATCTGTACAAGTCCATTTATACATTACTTTTGACAGTGGCGCACGCAAGGAGGGTGTCCTTGGGTTCTGGACATCCCCCATAGCCCTTGATTTTTTTTTTCGATTGGTTATAATCCTATGTATATATTACGTAAAATTTAATAATGTATTTCTTATTAATAATTAATTTTATTAATTAATACTAATTATTATTCAAAAATTAATTTTCTATTGTTTTTGTTCCCGAAAATCAACAAAATCAAAAGAATATGTTGGGTGGCGTAATGGAGCATGATACCAAAATGGTGGACTTTTAACCCCTGAAATTTTTTTAAATGGGGGGGGGGGCGCGCCCCGTGAAAATTTTTATGTGCTCTACTGACTTTTGAACATTTACGTACATTTTGTAGCTGGATCAAGGAGTATCGACAAACTGGATTCGAAAAATGCTTGTCTGACTCTCGTAATTTTATTGAGAAAAGCAGTTATAATTTGCCAAAAGATTTTAAAATTAAAAGGGTAGCCAAAAAGAAAAGAAAATGTTTGATTATGAAGGCGGCTATCAACCTATAGTGTCTGTCAAAAGCCGGTATGAAACAGACTTTTTAATACTATGATTGATTCTGTGATAAGCAATATGGATTCAATATTTGTCTAAATCAACATTTTGAAAATTTTGATTTTCTCTACGATTTAATCAAGTTAAAAACATTCTAAAAGAGCAAATATACTGAAAAACTGTCAAGATTTACTTACAGTCCTGCAAATAGGTGAGAGGAGTGACTTAAAACCTTACGAATTATATGAATTACAAACTATGATCCCTAATTTACCCAACACCATTACAGACGTGAAATATCTGCTCCAATATGTCATAGAGAACGATTTGAAAGAAATTTTCCCAACCATTTACATTGTCTTTCGAATTTTATTAACAATACCTGTAAGTACCGCTTCTGCTGAGAGCCTTTCAAAATCACAACTAATAAAAAATTATGTAAGAAATACAATGGGTCCGCAAAGACTTTCAGCTATGGTAGTTTTATCTATTGAAGCAGATATAGCATTTAAGATAAATTTCGAACCAATCATTAAAGAATCCAACAAAACTAAAAGTAGAAAATTTCTGTTTCTTTTATTCATTATTGTTTAATGTACCAAAGAAATATGAGTAAACAGTTTTTTTTCTTTCTTTATGAATAAAAATTGGTTTTTTATTTTATAAACCCTCTTCTTGCACCACCAGAGGGCCTCACGAAATGAATCTTGCCCACATTAAGTTCAGCTCTCGCACCGCCACTGAATGCATTGATGAATATATTATATCCTTTTGCTGAACAATAACTAACCTGTACTAATGCATGAATTTTAAACAAGGTGAGTAAATTCAAGTGAAATTTCCCACAAAATTACATTACTAGCAATACATCGTGAACTATTCCCATAAACCGGCAAAGTTTATCTGAGATGGAATCAAAGCTATTGCAATAAAATTTCCCCACAGATCATGATTAACAGGTATAATCAGTCAATTCTTTTAGTCTTCCAGTAAAACAACATATCTTAAAAATAATGCAACAAGTGACAAAAACAAGTAATATAAAAAAAACTTTTAACCCTTAACTTTGCACTGTTGCATTTCTGCAACATATGATTTATTTTAATTTAACACAGACTTGAATATTTTTAAAATTATCTACAAATCACTTATCTGAGAAAAAAAGATTACTGCAACGCAATTCATGCTAATTTTGTCATTAGATGGAATTACATTTTTTTCAGAAATCACAACAATTATGAAAATCTGATGCCTCAAGAACTGTGTTTTTGCTATAAAAAGAATCCATTATATTTTATGCTTCCTCTTGTTTGTTGACGAAATAAGTTACCAGGTAAGAAATTTAAACATTTTATGATGAATAATAAAATCCTCATATAAAAAAGTTTTGTAATTTACAGCACAATGTTGCACTTCTGCAACAAACAAACAAAAAAGACTGAAATTCAATTTAAAACTACTTAATTTTTTTTTCTTCATATTTTCCATTTTATTATTACTTGAAAACTAGCTAATATAATTTTTTTTTATGGAAATTTAAAAAATTGTGAAATTAAGGGTTAAGCTAATTTCTATTTAGGTCAACAAAGAAAAATTTTATTTTAGTTACTTTTTATTAAATAGTTACAATTAATATAAATATGTATATACATATGAGGCAATCACAATATCAAGTGACAAAATAGAAGGCGTTTTTCCTTGCAATTTTCCTTTCTATGTATGGTGTTGGACTATTTTGTTTGTTTGTTACTATTTATTCATTTTTTAATTTAATTATTGAATTAATATTTGAAAAAACTGTATTAACATCAAGTGTCATCTCTACAAGTTCAAAAAAATGTATTTGAACTTGAATAGATGAATAGAAAGTATTTTATTAACGAGTGAAAATTTAAACAAGATATATATGATGCAGGGAAATGACGAAAATTAGGAATTTCATCAATTAATAAAAAATGTTAAAATAATGTCTCTTCAAGGTCATTTCCCTGATGAAAGTAAGTGATTTTATCAAATCCCTGAACTGTTTCTAAAGAATGAATGAAAAGAAAAATCGAGACGCAAGAACATAAGGAAATCGAATAATGACAACAAATGTACGATGCTATTGTTAAATTTTACTAAAAACTTTTTTAAAAAAAATATCTATGTGTTTCATCATTATCTCACCTAAATTAATATTTTGAAATAAATTCAATAAAACTTTAAAAATAAAAATAAAACTTTTTAAAATGCAAATACTTCCGGTTTGTTTTGATTGCTCTCACTTGATATAAAAACTACTATAACTTTGCAAATAATTGGAGCACAAGCAAAAGTAAGGTATTTTTAGAAAGCAGAAAATCCATCTAAAATTTGTAATAAAAAATTTTATCATTTTCATTAAAATTGACATTTTGGCATCTTTAGTATTAAACCAGAATTTAAATATGATATAAATGATGCTGCTATAACATGGAAGATTTTATAACCACATCTTTGGACAGCTGAAGAAAAGCCTAATGGGTCAATGATTTCCCTCTGATAATGACGTAAAGGCTGCAGTTCTGAACTGGTTCCATCATCAACTGACATTGTTCTTCGCAGATGGAATTCGTAACCTTCCTAAGCAATGGGAAAAATTCCTGCCTAAATGCTATGGATGATTTCTTTTAACAAACTTTGTGTATGTATTCCAGTAATTAAATATTGTTTCTATCTATGTATCTGTCCCTACACATCTCATGGATACACACCTTGAATCACTTTCATTTTGTTAGAAGTAAATTCTAACACTTTTTCTTTAAAAGATCATCCGTTAAAATTAATTATCCACTTATAAAAAATTTAATCTCTTATTCTCCTGCTTGCTATCTGAGAAGAATATGAGCTGGCTCATTTGCATATATCATCAATGAATTATGTTAATTTCAGCACCAGGTGGCCATATGTATAAATAGAGCATACTTGTGATCTACATAAGTCTAATATAATGTCTGATGTAGCTTAAGAATGTTGGTGTTTAGTTTCTATGAGGAAGTTTCCCTTTTAAATTTGTTCTTTTGAATAATAAAATTATTCAAAAGTTGCAAATGCTATGCAAAACCTCAGGCGCTGTTTACGAGAAGGAAAAGTTGCTGGCCTTTGTAGTCTTAACATGAGCAACACATGATCAGCTCTGTGTACAAATCTACTCATTTGCCTATCCATCTTTTACCACTACCACTCCTGAAATTTGCAGTACTCCACATTATTTCTTGGTGATGCAATTTCACCTTTGAGGAGTGTAGAATTAAAAGTGTTAATTTTAATTTATACATTGAAATTATAATTTTGAGTTCTACATACAATACAGATATATTTGTTAAGTCTTATTTAATTTATAATTAAACATTTTCATTTGGATATAAATGCAATAATAAGTTATAAAAAATCAAATAAAGAGCGAAGAAAAAATAGAATTTTGACAGTTAGCAAGACTTTCGCTGCCTACTTGTAGTACATCAACTAATAAATAAAATAAGTAAATTAAAATAGCAATTAAAGATTGTGAAAATTTTTTGAATAAAAGCTTTTACAAAATATGATTATTCTTTGCAATCAGAAAGAGAAGCTAACATAACTTAATTAAGAAATGTCTTGGTGCACACAAAAATAAATAAACTAAATTTAACTAGAGTGTAAGGTCTTTATTCATAAGAAATATGTTTTGACTGTAAAACTACACAATTGATTTCAATGCATGTTATGATTACATAATGATAGAAAAGATTTGCAAAATTTTATTTCTCAATGAATGATTTCATGTTCTGCAAAAGCTTAATGTAAAGCTTGTGTTCATATGATGTGAAAAATAACATCATTTTATCAGCAAAGTCATTAGTGATTCCTCTTTCTTCCAAATAATTCATCAGTAGATCATATAAATACTGTAAAATAAACAAATAAATTACAAATACTGTTGCAATCTATTTTTAATAATTGTACTGTTACTTATGTTAAAATCTTAGTACAAACAAAAGTTTTTTTAAAGGTTACACAAAATTAGTACTACTAGGTTTCTGAAAACCATTTTTAAACTTTATGTAGGATTAATAATTACATTAAAGTAGTTTCTATCTGTTTAAACTGCTTACAAATACATAAAACAAAAAAGTAAAAATAGCAGCTTCTATTAAAAAATAATTCCAGAAAAATTCATGCTTACACCATCCATTATATCTCCAGACATTTCGTACGTGGAATCTTCAAATTCACCTTCATATATTGATACTGCAGCAATTTGAAAGACATCACCTGTAATAAAACAAAAAATTGATGACAACAAAACATAAGTAAGCAAGAGATAAACTGGTGACGTAAACATTGAATTAATTCAAGAAACTATTACAGGCTTATAGCAAAATTCAAATACAGTAATTTTAAATACCAACCTAAGCTTTCAATTAGTTTCACACACACACACTGAACTCTTTAAATTATAAGAAATTTATAAATTAAATACATAACTTAAAACATTTTACACTGATAAAATCATCAATATTAATAACATAGTTCTGTAGAAGTAATCAGAAATTATTTAAAAATGTATACAATATGTCTGCTTTGTTACAAATATTTTCATTTTTACTTGCAATAAATGAAATTCTTAGTTAAAAAAATATGACTACAGGTTAAAAAATTTTTTTAAAAAACAAATAATTCAATTTAAAAATTGAGAATATTTTCAACAGCATTCCACATTTTTGTGTCAAAAAGTATTTTATTCGCGCATTTAATAATTTTGCTAGCAATTAAGTAATTGAAAAGATAATTTATTTTGTCACGACACAGTATGTTTTTTTTTACAAAACAAGGATACTTTACATAATTTAAGATTTTTTCTAAAATGAATCAATATCAATGGGTTTATATGAAAATGATTTTTAAAAAACTCATTCTTTGATCTTTTAGCATTACTGATTTAAAAAATAAGATGCCAATAACTTTTTTGTGCAAATTTTTAAAAAATACTCAAATTTTAAATATTTAACAACTACTTATCAAATTCAATGTTTTTTTTTAACTTCATTTATAAAAATTGTATGAAACTTTTTTTCCCGTGTATCAAACATTTAAAAAAATGCTCACAATTTTAATTCAACATTTAAAAAAGTTTTTTGTTTTTTTCCCTTTTTGTGAGAAATATTTTAGCATTATGTTTCATTTTTTTGTTTAAAAATTACCATTGTCAGCAATCGATGTGTTAAGTTTGAAGGCATTAACTTTCAGCCTATTACGTTTGATGAAAGGTTACACTAGAAAAGGTGCGCCTATAAATATTGAAAATCACCAGATTTGGCAAAATTGAATATCAAAAACTTTTTTTTATGATTTTTCAAAAAATACTTAAAATTCTATTTAAATACTTAATAATTTATTTATAAAAATAATATCACGAAACTTTTTTTTCCAGTGTGTAGAACGATGTTATCCATAATCTGTACAAAAATTGAAAAAATTATGGGGTTTTTTTAAAAAAAATTGTTTTTGGTTTTTTCCTTTTTGCTAGAAATAATTAGGAATTATTTTTGTTACATTTTTTGTTTAAAAATAACTGTTGTTTGCAATCAATATATGAAGTTTGAAGGCATTAAAAATGAAGCCCGAAAAAAAAATAAAACTTTAACAAATAAAGCATTTTTACAATAGGAATAATTATTCCTTTTATTTTGAAGGTCTTTTCACTTCTTTTTCCCGACGATTTCACGGCAAGATTGTTTGATGTGCTTCATTACTAATTGTTGGACCCGGGTTCGATTTTGTAATTATAAAAATTTCTACTGTTTTCAACATATAACTATTTTTAAAAAGGTACAGTGAGTGAGTGAATATTTAAGTCTCACTGTTCACTTACTCGACAGCCCTGATAGCGAGAGGCAAAAGGGAATTTCCTTGACAACATGTTATGCATTTAAAAATTTTCGTGCAACACCAGGGGGAAATAAACTTGTTTGACAAAGAAAAGAAGCGAAAAAGTTTTGAAACAGGGAATTTTAAGTTATAAACTCAGTAAAAGCCCAAGCAACGCCGGGCTAAGCAGAGGAAGGGGGTAGGGGAAGACATTTTGAAAAAGAGTATTAGGAGTGCTGATTTTGTAAAGGAAAGGGAACATTTATAAAAGTAGAGAAAACCTGTGCAACGCCGGGCCATGCACATAATGAAAATAATGTAAAAATGAAAATAATTTTTCACCTAGTTAATTGCAATGTAAGTCATACATAGATATTTAATTATTTTAGAAATGTAAATTTTCAAGATACTTACTATATGGCTCAGCATCAGGTTGCTCCTCAGGTATTGATTGGTCATAATTACAATGGAAACTCATAGTTTTACCTCCTTTTGTAATTTCAATAGTAAATTCAGGTTTTGATTTCATCTATAAATTTTATTAAAAGAAAGAAGGAATTTTTAATAAGAATTATTAAAGAAAAGAACTTTTACATTTTCACCAATTAAAATGATACATAAAAAAAATGTTATTTATTTTTGACAACAAAATTCATTTTACAACACACACACAACCCCCAAGTAATTAAAATTAGCAAATTACCTCAACATCCTGTGGTTCCTTAGATGTATCATTGGGATCCATTATTGAGTCATCAGTTTGAACTGAATCATTAACATTTGCTTTGATTTTAATACTGAAAAAGAATAACATTTTGTTTAAATTCAAAAAGGCAATTTTTTTTTAATGAAATGGGATATCTATATTCAGATTTTGCTTTTGAAAGTAATACTGTAATTAAAACTTCTTTCACATCTATATATATGACATGTTCTATTTTTAAACATTTACCATAAAAGTATCAAACTTTTTAAAAACTTGAAATTTGCAATACTTGCATCAATGAAGAAATATAAAATGAAATAGCTTTTTATTCTTATAATGCTCCACATGAAATTATAGCTGTTATTAATAACAATCACATGTTTGAAAATAGTTAAAATATCCTTTCTCAATCTGCATTACTATAGCTATCAAGTATCAGGAAGTTACAAGTAAGACATGAGGCCTATTACTGTCGAGAAGAATATTGCACTTTTAATTAATATAATACTGTATCAAATACACGCATACATATTATAAAGAGGTATTATTTGTTACATATTATAAAAATATTATCATTGTATCTTCAGGAATTAATAAATTTTTCGTACTTAATTTATAAAAAGGTGAATTCTTGATTCGGTGCATACCTTTACTTATAAGTATATGAAAGATACACATAATTTTTAATGAACTGTTTAGTATTCAAACCATTTTTGTCTCTTGGAGATTACTGCTGCAGTATTTACAAACTATGTAGACTGATGACTGCTTTTTAAAAACTTGTTGAATATTTACATCTCATCATGAGTGATTTGGTCACTTTTCTCACCAACACATTCATCTCTCTCTACACAAAAAGTTTTTCGTGATACTGTCATAAAGTTATTTGGCTGCTCTCTTGGCGGTGGCGATCATCAAGAGAATGTTATGCTACAGCATCCACCTGAATATCATCACTAACACCAACGGGAATGCAATCCGCTAGACTGAATTTGAAATTAGGGCATCATCATGCTATTAAGAAATTTATGTATTACTGATTGACTGTTTAATGGCACAAGATTGGTAGTGAAAAATATTAAGAATATACTGCAATGTAAAATTTTATTAGGAGATATGAAAGATGAAGTTTTGGTCCGCCATTATAGACAGACAGGAGGTACTTTCCTCCCCAGTATTTTAAAATATTAATTTGTCTTTCAGTTAACTTATGAGGAAAGTAATTATAAAATTATTTTACCTTCTAGTGTCAATATCTATTGCAATATGCCCAAAAGTTCTAAGCAGTAGAGTCTCTTATTAGTCATTTCTTTGGGTGTGCTTCAAAAAGGATATTCCTACATAAATATCCATACAAATAAGAAGCCAAACCATTTACAAACAGTTCAGCTCTTAAATGAAGAGGCCTCTTTAAAAGAAAAATGAACTCTGTGGGAATCACCTGTTTGTTTTTATATAAACACAAAGATAGTTTTTAATTCAGATTATGCAAGTGTTGTACAGTTTTTTCCTGTTCCCTAACTTCTAGCTTTCAATAACTGCTGGTCAGTTCCCAGTTTGTTCATTCCTTCCTCATGGATTGACCAATTACTGTTGTATTCTGAAGCAACACAAGGACTATTAGAAAAAGAACTCATAATTTCGAACTAGATGCATAAAGTTTGTAATGAAAATAATTTCAACATGTAGTTTATGAATTGCTTGCCTCAAATTTACATATAAATTTTTATCACACATTCATTAATAGTATCTTTCAAATGTGATACCGGATAAATGTACAGTTTTCATAATAAATACTTAAGTATGAATGTAGGAAACTAAAAAGCCATGCTTATACTTTTAAGAATATCTCCAACATTTACTATATAAAGAACTAGTAATAAAATGGAATATAACAATAAATTAAAATATACATTATATATATAAAATAACTAGGCATTTAAAACAGAAATTAATCAATACTAAAACTCATTTCATATGAAAGTTTAATTTTTAAATATTTATACATAACATACGTACTATGAAACACAAATTATACACTTTTAAGCACAACATCAATTTTATGTCTATACAAGAATAATTTTTACACAAAATATTCAAAACTTTCTTACATTTCATTATTAAATTTTTTTGTTAATGTTACTTCAGCTTCTGAATATTCACACTCAAATCCATCCAAAGTAGCAGTATTAAATGTTCTCCCAGCATTTTTCTCATTTTCAATTTCATCTTTAAGAAATGCAGCTAATTCCTCATCTCCTTTAAATTAGAAAATAAATTTAGATAAATTTCATAAACTAAACTTACAAATGAAATAAACTACACATTTATGACAATGCTAAAATTGTTTCATTATCAACATTGGGTAAAATCCTAGGAGAGCCCACACCATTGGCGACAAACCGAAATAAGCGCCAAGCCAGAACGAGATGGCCATTCAAAGCCAGGCGAAAACGACAATGGCGGCAAGTGAATATAGCGGGATAAGGTGGATGCGTAATGAAAATATATGTATTACATTTATATGTATACATTTGAGATAAACAATATAAAAACAGCACTTACTTTTTTACTAGTAATCTTTTCCAAGTGGAGGGTACAGCGAAATAACAGATTTTAAAAAAGTCCTTAAGGTCTCATCGCTAAGCGAATGATCGTGTGAGCACTGCCATATATATTCTCCATTCAAATCCATCCAAAACTGCACTCTTTCATTTGTATAATCCCATTTGCTCATTACATTTGGGACATTCATAACTCGAAGCAATCAATCCTTCCTTCATACACCATTCAATCAATTCTTTCTTACCTTTCACATTCAACAAAGTAAAAAATTCTAAGGTATATTCACTCACACACGCAGCCATACTTCCAGCCCGGTGTCCAATAACAAAATGAAATTCGAAATGCCCGCCAACAAAATACGAAAATTCCAGAAATAGTTAGGTTTACCTTATCTAGTGTATCAAAGTAGGGTTACTAAGATGGTGCAATTATTGCCAACCAAAATAATTCGCATCAAGGGTGTGGGCTCTCCTAGGACTGAACCCAACATTGTTCCCTTAGTGAAACTAAAATAAATAGAAAGTGTTAAAATTGATTAAATGGATATAAATTAACATTACAATCAAAGATTGCAACGTTGCTTCCCCTCCCTCTTTATTAACATTGATGCCCCATTTAATAACAAAACTCAAACGTAGACACATTTGTTGAATTACAAGTGTAACCATTTAGCAAAACACTAACTGAAGATAGTTATTTTTTTTAAGAACAAAATGATAAGTTATGCTCTTTTAAAAATTAACTTTCAAATTTGACAATTTTCTTAATTTAAGATATTTCTTAAAATACATCAATTAATTTGTAATCTAAATATCATAATTCTGAAAAAAAAATTTATACTTGGTATTTATGTACTGTAACATCTTCCATTGGGGTGAACCTCACCCATCTATTCATGTGAAGTTTTATGGCCCCAAACAGACGGGTGACAAGAGCACGATGGGGTCATTGTGTGGGGCTGGCCTCAGACAAACGCAGACATCGAGTCTGGAATTTACAATAACCAAAGAGTGCTGGTGACAATAGGCTGACGTATAGGCGAAGCCTGTATGAAAGTCGGTACCGAGAGAATGGGCCTATAAGACCCAGGTGGTGTGATGAATGGGAGTTTCAGAAGTTGGATGAGAATTATGGCGCCCTTAGATTCCAGACAGGGGACGAGGGCAGACCTTTTTTTGGCCTGCCAATGAGGAAGACAAGGGGCGTGTTGTGGACCCGCTCCTGGTGTTTAAAAGGGGTTGATTTTGTGGAGGAAAAAACTTGGAGAGCCCTGGAGTGAGACAGAGGAAGCCCTGGATGGAATCAGAGATAGAGCCCTGGAGGGAGACAGAGGAAGCCCTGAATGGAGTAAACTAGAGAGGGGCCCGGAAAAGAAAAGGGATTAGGGAGTGCCTTTCGGAAAAAGGATTGAACTCAAGTGAAATAGACTGTCCGCCCGGCTTGGCATATTTATTGGACTTTTTAGTAACATATGAAGCAAATAAATACTGCTTTAATTTTAAAATGAGGCTGTGACAAATTTTCTTGTGTGCTAACTACTGACGACGTTACAATACCAAATATGCCAACTTTTAAGATAGCTCACCAAATTGGCAACCCTGATTTTGTACATGTTGTAGGTGCTGAATTGATAACCATGTGCTTCATTTCATATTCCTCCACCTGCCATATTCTAAGCCTAACTGTTTGTTGATACGGTAAGCTCGAAAAATGCAAATCTGGGATTTACCAAATTCTAGAACAATAAAGTTTAATAATAAAATAAAAAAATTAAATTATTCCTTTCCCTTTATTGTTTATTATTTAGTTACAATTACTTATTTTTCACAAGTACTTTTTGGCTATGCGGTTTTATTCAATGTCACCAATATGGTTGCGATAGTACATAAGCACCAAATATTTTATTAATTACAAAATAATTTTAATCCATTGAATTAGAAACAAAAAACAATGCTACAAATAAGAACAGTATAAAAAACTAACAATACTTAAAATGATAAGCACTTTAAGCTATTGAAATAAAAATTCATACTCTGGAATTTCCACAATCAGAAAACTACTGTAACTCTTAAATTAATTTGTAAGCTATTAAACATAATTATATTTTTACAAGGCTAACCAATATACACCAAAATGCAATTATAGTGTAGATAAGAGTGTTCCTTGGCTCCCTTTCCAGTGATTGCTGCAGACCATCGATATGTATCAATAGCTGTTTGCAGATAGCAAAATAGAAAATTCCAAATGAAATAACAAAATAATAAATAACAAAATCCAAACTTCAACAAACATAAAAGAGAATGATTGGAGTTAGTGAATTAATAAAAGCATTTTAACATTAAGAAATAAGAATTATATTATTTCTAAAAAATAAAGACTTTGTTAGAATTATAATTCAGAGGTAAAAAAAAAACCTTTTAAAGATCACTGAGATAAAATAATAAAAAGAACATTCCTTTAATTGCTTTTTTAAAAAAAAATCTTTTTCGATATGAAATTGGAAACTTAGAATATAACTGAATCTCAAACTAAATGATTGACAAGCTTGAACTCTAAGACAATCTCAAAAGAAATGAAATTGTAATATAAAATATTAAAAAACATCTGCTATATTACAATGCATAACTTTCCCACATAATAATCTCGCATATGGTTACCTGTCCTCTCAAAAATGACTATTGACCTTTGGCTAGAAAAGAGAATTTGGCAATGAAAAATGTTCCATCCCTTTCACATTAAGCATCTAAACTACAAAAATAATTACTTAAGTGTCACAATCAGAAGTAATAAAGGTACCAATGTATTATCGCAACCTTATTGGCGACATTAGGTGAAACGAACCCCACGACTGGCAGTTCTGTGCTTACGACACATGCGAAATCGGGTTTGCTAGCTTGGTGAATTATCTTAAATGTTGGAATTGTTTAGATAGTGCGTAAGTACTGTAATACATATTATTGGCAATGAACCTCATAATTCTAAACCACAGTCAGGAGACTAGAACACTTTAGCTGGAACCTTATTATCTAAACTTTCACACAATATTAACATGAGAACTTTCATGGACCTCAGACCCTCTGCATGATTGGTCATGCATATAGTTTAACTTGAGTACAAAATTCGGTACTTACGTATTATTGCAACCTATTGGCAACAGTATGTGAAACTAAGCACCTGGTTGCCAATTCAGTGCATATGACACATAGGAAATCGGGGCTGCCAACTTGGCAAGTTTATTAATAGAGTTGGCGATTGTTATAATACGTAAGTAACCAAAATTCTTATTTCACCAACTAATAAAGCACATTCTTGATTCTAATTTGTAATAACAAGTGGATATTTCATTAAATTATGGACCAAATTAATTAGGGTGAAAAAGTGGCTGAATGCAGAAGTTGTTAATAATGCCCAAATAAGATTAAATATCCCCCAAATTATGTAATACTGAACAATTTTCATTATTTGGAAGGAATCAGTACAAAAATTAAATCATTCTTTAAAATCAGTATTTTTATAACTCCATATATATTTATATAACAAGAGAAATATGATTCCCAAATTTAGAATAATACAATAGTCATTACTTCAATACACTAGCTTTCGTAAGCGCCCATACAAAAAATGCCGGTATTGAGATTCACTTACGCATGTTGCGGGCCACTCGAACTGTTTACACAAACTGAAATAAAACGTTAAAAAGGAACTGCATTCAAAATCTTAAAAAATGTTATCAGTTTGATCGAAAATTGTTGATAAAATACATTTAAAATCAAGCTTTATACAAAATGTTACTACTTAAATTAACTATTGCGTCATGCTATCTCACAGACTTCAAACTAGTTCATACCTTTTGAATGCAATCCACAACTGCAAGTATAGGAATTGGATAGTCGACCTTTAGCAGAATTAACCAAATATGTACTACTTCGGCTCAAAGAAAATAGAGATCTCGTAATTGTTCGTGAATTTTTCTGACCAAGAGAAAATGTTTTGTGAATGGGATTGGAGAAAATTACTCTGTTATTAGATAGCACTCGAGATAAACTCCAAGTACTTTTAAAGGCTGAAACAGACATTTCTGAAATTTAAAATTAAGATATATTATTATAAATGATGATATAACTACTTGATTTCAATCAAACCACGTTCGGTCCGGTTTCTCCGTTGAACTTGAATTGTTGAGTTGAGTTGTTCGCGATTCAATCCAACATTTTCGTTGCCACTTAAAGAAGTGAGTATTATATATCCACAAGAAGTAACTCCTTTTATCACTTTTTATCAACACAAACCATTTTGCCACGATCATTGCCATCTGCAAAAATAAACATTACGTTTCTACCATCAGGTTCCTCTTGCCTAATACATTGAATTTTGTGAGTTTGAGCCATGGTCAGATGACGAGGTCGACATAAGGCTAACACTCCTATCACTGCACCTGGTCTACCAATGAGGACTTTCGAAAATGAAAAAACGTGATATTACGATAAGTAAACAATACTTTTTAGAGTAATGACTTGTCTACGTGTATACAAACTATGAAGTGAAGAGAAAAATTGATGTGTATATTTTGTGACAAGCAGACGATAATACCGAGGTATTTATTTTGATCATTTTATTCATTATATTACAATGGAAATTATTGCCTTTAGTAAAATGTGTGTTCTCATTTCAGATTCATTAAGATTTAAATTTATTTTGTATTTTAACATGGAAGGAATGCAATTTTTAAGTACAGATATTTTTCTGTTATTAAATATTTTATTACATGTTTGAAAACGAATATTTTTACTAGAAGATCTATTTATTAGTCATTCCATTCAGTTAATTTGATTTTCTCAAGATTTGGGAAATTTATGTATTTGCCAATTTATGTTTTGTTGTGATTCAAATATGAATCGTTATTTTTTCAACTTCTGTTAGTTGATAAGTTATGCTTTTCATATAAATGGATTGAGTCAAAATGTAAGCGAAATAAACTTTAATGATTTATGGAGTTGTTTGAACTTTTGGTTGAGAGCTTTAATAATTGTTTATAAATGTAAGTATGAAACTGAACATTGAGTGAATTTGCATACTATCCAGTTGTTTTCCATTTGAGTTTCCACTTGCTACTTTTCTATTTTATTTTGGCATTTTTCTCAGTACTATGCAATTTCAATTCGATGTAGCTTCTTGATAGTTTTGTAATTTCTTGCTAACCTAAAAAATTTGCTTGGAAACACAGAAAAATAAAAAAGGATTTGGAAAAAATAATATCCATTTTGAGACAAAGACATTATAAAACAAATCTACCAAATGTAGCTGTATGACTTTAAAAAAATACCTATTCAAATTTTTAGAGATTATATTTTTATTATATATTAAAAGAACTTGTAAAATCGGTACTATGTGAAATCGGTACTTATGTATTATCACAACCTATTGGTGACATATGAAACAAATCATATCGTTGCCAATTCAGCATGTGCGACACATAGGAAATCAGGTTTGCCAGCTTGGCAAGTTAATAATAGAGTTGGCAATTGTTGCGATAATGTGTTAGTACCACAAAATCATATTAGAGACTGAGAGTGATGAAATATAATTAATTCACATTTACTGATGCTTTTAATGGAGGTTGTTCAAGTAAATACCACATTGCTAAAAAAACATGGAATTCCAAAGTCATGTTTCAAAATCGAATTTAACTCTCTCCTTGTGCTCTAATTATTCAGGCTTCATTGTTCTTCAAAAACCTTTTTGGTGATATTGCTTTTCTGGTGATGTTACACACACTCATTACAAGTTTAAATATTGTCTGAATAGGGCCGGCTCTAGCAATTTTGCCACCCCAGACAAAAAAGTAAAATGCCGCCCCTTTCTCCAAAGCAAAAAAAATTATAATTTAAAAAGAAAAATTTTTCACATAAATACACAGCTATAAAACTTGAATAACGAACAAATAGGCAGCATAGCTATATATATAATTTTAAGTCTTAAAAAAACAAAACAATTCCAAATTAAGGACATAATTTCAAATGAGTAAAATGTAAGAGAAGGAGTTGTCCATTCCAGCAAGCCAATTTCTTCGAAAAAGAGTTAACTGATGGTGGGGATCATAAGTGTTTATTTTAACTTATAGTAACTACACCCAAAACTAAAACAAAACATCTTCTGTGGCTCTTCACCAAAAACTTATTACCCCTGTCCTCGTTTGGATAGCTGACACCAAACATCGTATGGGTGAAAGGAATGTCCATTGTGACCGCAATCCAGGATGGTGAGAAAGATATTCATGAAAGATTTGTAGAAATATCAAATTCCATTATTTAGGATATATTCCTGCCTTGAACCCTTCAAGTTTCAAGACAAAAAAGAAACGGAAATTAAACATACAGAGTACAAATTAAGGAAATGAAATACATTAAATAAAATATCAAATTCACACCCAATAATATTTCAGAAAATATATCAAATTTTCTGTAACAACAACAAAAAAAATCTTTCTTTTTTCAAATTCGATCCAAATCCTGCCCTTAAGGGGACATGGTACGATTTAAGCAAAAAATTTTAGTTTAAGGATTTTCAAAATTTTTTTTGGTTGCCTCCTATGTGTGTATGCTATGTAAAACAGTTTTTGTGCTCAAAATTTCATAAAAAGTTAGCCATTTGATTTTTTAAGGAAAAAACTTAAAATTTGTGAAGTGATTTTAAAATGCTACTCCTACAAAAATTTATGAACATGCATGAAATTTGATTTATAAGTATGTTAAACTATGTATAACAAAAGTTGGTATGGGTTTTGCAATAACACGATTGGTATTTGTACAATACTTTTTTTTATGAATCCTTATTGAAAATTCCTTAAAAAATTTGCAAATTCTAACTTCAATTATTTTTTAAAAAATAAGTATTGCTTTGATTCAAAAATGCATACCAACTTTTGTTACATGTACTATTAACAATAGGTAAAAAAAAATTCAAAGCATTATGCACAATAGAAAAAAGCCTTAGCATTTTAAATGAAGACAAACTAGTTATTTTACCTTTCCGAGATAAGTAAGTTTAAAATTTTGATTTGCCATAGGGATGTGAATAAAAATGAATGTAAAAGCTATTATAATTCTGCGTTTTTTAAGTTTAGAGTTTTCAAATTTTGTGAGGTTATAGAAAAGTATATAAAGAATAATTTAGGCTAGAAAAATTAGATTTGATTTTTTGACTGATTTTTGTCAATTGAATCGTACTGTGTCCCCTTAAAATTTGCCGCCCCGGGCAGAGGTCTGGTTTGTCCAGCCCTAGAGCTGCTCCTGGTCTGAAATTTACCCACTTTGGCTCAAGTGCAGTATGGGGGGCATTTTGGATTTGTCAATTTTTGTCTATATGTCATAGTGAGATAGAGAATTCATTCTGGCACTCTGTTAAATTTGGTAACCCTTAATTTTTGATTTGTGGTCTTATGCAGATAAGGTCACATGTCCTTTTTAAAAAATTGCTATTGGTTAATTAATAAAATTGAAGATAATTTCAACATGAGCAGATGATTTTCAAATGAACTATTCTATCTTTAATTTATTTTTCATTTTGCGATTTATTTTTGTCCGTACAGGATATTGGATTTTTAAAACTTATTTTAATTATTCAATTTTCCTGCTTTTTTGTTTTTTTCTTCGACTTATCCTGAAGAGTATGTCTAAAAGGTGCAATTTGCATTATGATTTGGATCTAAAGGGAAAATTGAATGTGATACGGTGGTGTATGAAAAAAGGATTGATTGCTGCCGGTGCTGAATGTTCAGTTTGCAAGAAGGCTATGCATCTGATCAAGAAAAATTCAAGTGATGGATATATTTGGGAATGCCGAAAGAAAGGAGCGAATGGACATCGTATTAAGAGATCTGTAAGGAAGAATAGCTGGTTTGAAGAGAGTAAGCTGAGCATGCTTGAAATTCTAAAGTTAACAACCGTGACTTAATTTCTTTTGAACTTAATGTTACAAAGAAAACAGTCACGGATTGGGTGAGTTTTTGTAGAGAAGTATGCATGGAAATACTTGGATTTCCTGATGTGAGTGTAGAAATAGAGGAGAGCATGTTCGATAAAAGGAAGTGCAACAGAGGCAAAGGAGTGAAATAATTGCTTCTTTCATGTGGCTCAGGATAGGTGGAAGGATACTCTTCTCCAGTTGATCAAGAGTAACATAAAGGAGGGTACAACCGTCATATCGGATTGCTGGAAAGCTTACAATTGCCTAGAAGATGAAGGTTTCCTTCATATTTCAGTTAAACACAGTATGTATTTCAAAGATCCAGAAACGGGCATTCACATGAGCTCCATTAAAAAATCTCTGCATGGAACCCACAGGTGTGAGGATCAATTCAATTCTTACCTTGCGGAGTACATATGTAGAAAGATGAAGCAACCCAGCAATCCGAATGACCTATTCACTGCCTTTTTAGAGGCAGTGAAAAAAATATACCCTCCTGTGGAAGAACTCTGCTGAACGTAGGTAAGCCTACTTCTGAAATATTCTAATTTACAATTTTTTTTTTTTTTTTGCTTAAAAAAATACAATTTTTAATTTTATGCATTAATGATATCTTTATAAATATCTTTTTATTTCACATTAATATCTCTTCATTTTTATTTCAAAATTACAATTTTTATGCTCTTAAAACATCTACCATTAAATTATGTAGCTTGGCTATCGAATCTGGTCGCCAAAAATATCCATCACTGAATAAAATACCTTGGCAACTGTTTGTAGTTGCCAAAAAAAAAATAATAATAACTGCGCCAAGTGGCCTCCCTGTACTACACTTTAACTGGCCCACTCATGGCTCATTGCCCTAAAAAATTTAATTATTTAAGAACAATGCATTAAAAAAATTAAGTGGAAAATCCTCTCAATCAAGCAATCAAATCGATTTCTTTTACTGTCGATGCTGTACAGGTACGAATTGCAAGATTTTTCTTTCTATTTGAAACCGTAATGGTTAGTAATAATTAAAATAACTGTGGAACAGGGAATGAACTGGAGTAAGTCAACATTTTATTAGGGAAACTGATTTTTAATTATAAACAAATAATTCTGATTTCAGTTTGCAATTCTATCAAAACTCCTCTTTGCTGCCATTCTGCATTTGATAAATTAATGTTTGAAATAAAAATAAGAGAAACTTTGTGAAAAGAAAAAAAAATCAAATTATTAAACGGTGTGGCAGTTTTGTTTGTATGGTCATGAATGAAAGGGAACCAAAACTACCTTATAACTCGGTAAAAAATGCATAAAAACGAAAAAATTTCTTGTGTGTTTGATAGAGATTAATATAGTATTAACAGCCAAAAATGAGTTTTAATCTTTTGATCAATTTTCCACATTTTAAGTGTCCAATATTGCCTTAGTCTTATGGTGTTTTTTCCATTAATCATTTTGTGACCCGAATGAAATATCTGCCATATCTATGCGGCCCAGCGGGGAAAAAAAGGTTGAATACCCCTGTACTAGATGGTGCCACCATCTAGTGTGAAATGGCTCTCACATTTAGGGACTTGTCGCAGCTGCAATGACTTAGTTACTAATATGCACCTCATTAGAAGAAGAAAAAAAGGAACAATAATGCTAAACAGTATCTTGTAGAGAACATGCCACATGTGATTGTGTTTGTAATGAATGTATCTTATCAGATAAAATTGCCATCATTTGTGTTGACAACAATTCAAAAAAGCAGTTATCAACCTATGGTCTTTATAACTGATAAGTACCAAGGGTTTCTGATTTCAAAGAATTTTTTTTCCTATGAATTTACAATCATTTCTGGGATTTCTCGAAATGCATCAAAATTTCAAAAATTTGCAACTTTTAATTGATATTAATAATTACACACAAAATAAGAATATTTATAAGTTCCAAAATTTTATTTTTTTATGAATCGCATCACAAAATATGTGTAAGTTATAATAATTGTACATTTTTAAGGCATGATTTATGAAAATGGAAGCAACTTGCTTTTAGCTTTCAACCTAGTTCTTAGCTTTATTATGAACAATCTGGAAGCTGAAAATACCCTTTTAGCTTCAGCTGTTATTGGAAAGATTGTTTTTAAAGTCTCGACCAGTTTTATATATTTGATCTACATTCTTCTGAGTGCAAAGAGTTGGATGGTGGTTTGTCTTCCTCACAAACCTTGTTCTGATTATTTTCACTTGGTGAATCAAATGGTTAAGTAAACATGAGATATCAACTGTAATAACTTCATACTTTCTCCCAAAATTTAAATATTACATTAATCCAACTAAACTGATATTGTGTATTTCTTTAATTTGTTGAACTGGAGAACATTTCACATTCTTAGCAAATTCTGAGTTTAGTTGCAATGATAGTGTTTTAATTCTCCAAAAATGAAATCAAACACTCCTTTGGTAGTCAGTAAAGTTGCATCTCGACTACATTCTTTTTCTAGACCAACTTGTACTATCTTCAAACCTGCTACAATTGTAGTCAGAGTTTCGTATTCTAAAATTAGTAAAAAATTACATTAGTAAAAGTTTATTGTTCTTTGTTATTGTTACTTATGCAACCTGATCGACAGTAACATCACATCAAGGTCCACGAAATTCATTGCGGCAAGGGGCTGGATTTTTACACCTGTCGTTAGCCGTAGCCTTGACCACCATACAGCTGACAGTATGATTTTGCTCGGTTCCACCCCAATTTTGAGGGAGAACACCCTGGGGGAGGTCAGGGCCTCCCACCCCCTTCCACCAACCTCATGAGAGGCGGCTCAATGGCTATTTAGAGTACTTCCATGCCGCAAAGGCATTATACATTTACAAACATCCATGCCTTCTTCTGGATTCAAACGCTGGTCCTACATCACAGTAGTCAGCGTCACTAACCACTATACCGGATGGGTGGCTTATTGTTCTTTAATATCAGTTAATGGTTTTAAATTGCTGATTTTACCTCTAAAATCTTTTAAGGATTGCCAATATACTAGTCCAGTGTGCTTAGTTGTTTAAATGAACCATCTTTTCACATTCAAATTCTACTTTAATATAATTTTGTAAAATATCATTCTTGATTCTTGAGAGGGGATTAATTATAATACTCTTTGCTCTTTTTTATTGTTTCATTTATGTTAGAATTCTTTTTCTGTGTGAACAGTATGAAACATAGCATCGGTTGCTATAGGACCCTCAAATTCTAAATCTAATTCTTCTGCCAAATCTTCAATTTGCTTAGCATTTTCATCAATAGGTACTTCTTCAAGTATCTTAATTTTTATTTTAACAGTGTTTTCCCCCCTCCCCCAAATTTAAGAATGTTTATGCTTAAATACAGTCTTCTCTAAGCAGTGTAAATTCATTAAGTTACAACATAATCTTGCATTTACATTTGATGAAATTTTATTTGTAACCAGAAGTTTAATCGCGAATCATATTGTTAATAGATATGGTTAACAATGACATTCTATTGTTATTGTAGCAATAACTTGTTAGGGTTTTTACAATAACTTCTTGTTATTGTAACAAGAAGTTTAATAAACATATTGTATCACCAGTAGAGTTTGCCTTCTCTCCCCTCTTTCACAGAATTCCTGGGAAAGGAACTCTATCTTGTTTTTCTCCTTATTACTTCATTTTTGGTTTCCCAAAAGGGTCTATATCCACTCCCAGGGGTCTATGATGACCTAGGGGTCTACGATAGGGCTCTCATTAAACCAGATCGTGATTTTAATTTTAAAAGAAAATTTAATCAAGTGGAAACCAGAATTATGTATTTAACAGATTTATTTACTAAGTTTAATGAGGTTAATTTGCAGTTACAAGGCAACAGCATAAATTTTATTAAAACAAGGACCTCATCTCAGTGTTTTTTGCCAGAATTAAGCTAAAGGAATATAATATTGGTTGTCGCACCTTTTCCCAGTTCCTCAATTGTCACAGACAACCTGGCAGGAAAAAGATGTTTTTACCTATGATCAACACTTAAATGCTCTTTTTTTAGATTTTGAAACTAGGTTTGAGAATGCTTTAACTATGGTAATTGCACAGTAGGCAATGAATTAATATGGTCGCTATGAAAAAAAATGTCAGATTACAAGAATTAGGCAGTAGGAATAGGCACTAAGGAAGATCTTAAAGTTAAGTTTTGAAACGGATGTCTACTATTTTGGCTTTAAAAATATCTAGCTATTATTTATCTCAAATTATGGAATATCTTGAGAAAGTTTTTAATTGTTTTTCCGATAGAGAAGGAGTTTCAGTGTGTTTTTGTTGATCTCCAAAACAAAAAATGGAAGAAGGAAAAGGCTGGACACTACTAACTGAGGAGATATTTAGGGTTAAACCTGACAAGAATGATGCCTATTGTAGAAAATATGTTATTGCGTCCCAAAGATTCATCCTTTTCACTAAAAGCATTAGTTTGCTGCTCAGTTGTTTTATATAACAGTTTTTGTATGCATTAATTAAATTTAATTATAACATTTTTTTTTTTTAAGTTTTAAACACTATATTTCACTACAGTTAGAAATCTTAACCTTTTAAGTAATTAGCTGTGTACCTGCTGTGAAAACACATTTAAGTTGATGAATTTGCAAAAATTTAATATTAGATAAGTAGGGCTCCACTTAAAAACGAAAAATCTGACAAGGGGTCAATGAGGCAAAAAAGTTTGGGTACCTCTGATTTAAATTATATAACTGAAATTGGAATTGTTACAATTAATGTTTTTTATATTTTGATTGTATGTCTTAATTTATATTTAAAATTTAACAAATATTTGTACATTTTAACAAATATTGAAAACATTATTCAAAATTATTTTGGTAAAAAAATATTTAAAATGTATTAAAGCTAGAGTAGAGAGATTAATTTGAATTTAGCATTATTATGAAATGTATTATCATTTTTCCTTTTATTTTACTTTTTGAATTTTTTCAATTGCAGGTAGTGGTTTTACTCCTTGGGATAGGAATATTCAAATGGATGGGCTATTAGTTTCTAATGGCTGCATTCCAATTTTCTATTCAACAACTCAATTTTCAATCTGAAGACATCTCATTGAATTCATCTCTTGATTCACTTTCTAGTGTTGTTGATCCTAATGTGGATTTTATTACAAAGAATGAAAACCAATTGGATGAAAAGGAAATTAAAGGTAATAATTCCTCATTGTATTCACTGACTTCATTTTCTGCACATTAGTTAGTATTAAATTCAGTATTTATATTTTATTTTAATAGATGAAAGAAAACGAGAGAAAATTTCTGAAGAAAAATACAGTTTACTAGTGGATATAATCATTTTTATGTCATATTTTATGTATTTCTGTGATTACATCTTTATTTTTTTATAAATTTTTGTCTATTTTTAAATAGCTTTGAAATTATTTTTCGTGTGTTATGTGGCATACTGTGTAATGTTCTGCTCAATTGTAATCTTGAAAATACTACATATCTTAGTGAAATACCAGCTATTTCATGTACTTTTACTTTGTTTTATTTAAAACATTTGATTTTTTTTAAAAAAGAATATTAGTCTCATTTTTTTTTACTTATTTATTGGGGATTAACATGAAAAAAATTTTGTTTTTGCATTATTTTAATTTTACTTTTATAAATAATTTTAGAAATTTATCATGGTAAATTCAGACATTATGTATTAAATACTTTATGTATTTTAAATTGCTGTTATTTAATCATGTATATAAGAAATCATTAACTATTATTTTAAATGAAATTTGATAATTATTTTAATAAACATCAGAAAAAAAATTAAAATATGAAAAATTGAAATAATTTCAAAGTATCTCAGAAGAATAAGTTTTTTATTTTAAAAATAAAAATTAAAAGTGGGTTGGAGGCCATTGAAATTCTGCTCATTCGGTGTGAACCTCCCAAAGCTATTAGTTCCATATTTGCATGACAGTTGTGAGATGCAGACTGATGTGAGTAGTAATATCAGGAAATGATAAACCACTCTCTCAATATGCTACAATCCCGCCATTATTGAATTTGGACACATGTTGGTAGACATTTTTACTTTTTTATGAGGCATAATGTGATCTTCTTACAAACAGTCCACATTCAAAACCTACTGTGTAACTTTCTGTTACATAGAGCTTCTCCTCTTAAATGCTAATCTTTTGCATTTCCCAGCAAGTTCTTCCTTTCATGTAAATTTAATGTTTGCATCATTCTTTCTTCATTGTATTGTAATTTTAATGCCAGCAGTATATATATATATATATCTGAAAGATCATTTTGTAAAAGTTCTTTTAAACGAACATATTGTGCGGCTTAGACAATATTGGCTCTTGTGTCATAAAATCTCTCGCTTACTTTGTAGAAATTCAATGCATCATAGTATCTTTGGATATGAATGCTCCATTTTTTAAAATACTTTTACAAAGTGATCTTTCAGATATATATATACATACTACTGGCATTAAAATCATCTCTAGGTTGATTTTTTTTTGTTGTTGTCAAGTTGCTAGCCTAAATTTGATAGAGGAATTAACATCCCATATTTCCTTTATCATTGGGTATTATTGTAGCATTTCAATTGTAGTTTTACCTAATTTTTATTTGAATTCCTTTTTTACTTTTGTTCTAAAATAACAAATGAGTTGCCACCCATAACATATTTCTTATGTAGGAAAATCTGTTGTCTACTTTCTTAATTTCATGTACTAATATAAGTTTCCTTGTTAACATGGCAACTTCTACTCTGTATAGATTCACAAGTCCTGCACCTCATTCAGCTTGCATGTTTAACTCATTGCAGAAGAATTTAACCATTTAAATATATTGGGTGTTTTTTATGTGTTGTTGTCAAGCAACATTCATGGGAAATTTATTCATGGATTGGGAAAATGAGCAGCTTCTGTGAACTGGAAGGCTGGAGCAGCAAAGGTAGAAAACTGACTTAGTTCCTTTGCCTGCAGACTTAAGCTGAACAAAGTAGAATGACCTTCATACCTAGGGGGACCCTACCAGGAGGTAACTTCTGATGTACATTAATTATTCTACCCCGGAAACACCCCCTTGCCACACTGTGAGGTGGTCTGCAGGACTAGACGTTTTTTTTTTCTGTACAATTATGTATCTTTTTATTATTTTGTTTTAAAATAATCATGAACTCCTATAGCTCATCAAGACTAAAAAATATATATATATTTATTGGGAAAGTTACAAACTAAGTATCTGCATGATATATATTGCTTCATTTTCTCTTGTTCAGGTTGCAATTTTGTCATTCTCTCAAGATCAAATCTTTGTGAAATATTTACATTAAAGCTACAAAGTATCCATAATAAATGTAGGGTTTGGGGCTGGTGTCTAAGGGCAGAGAAGGATGACAACTATTTCTTGATGAGAACACTGACACTTAAGGGATGAAATACTACACATTTAAACATACAAATTTTGGCATAAATAGTTTCTCTCACATATGCATCTCATTACACTATTCTACAATTCTTATTGGAAGAGGAATAATTCAACCCAACTTGTCTGCCTTCCTTCAGCTATCAATTTCTCACATTCCAATAGCAGAAGCATTTGACCTTGTTTGTTGGCTTTCCACTCGCTAATCCCTTCACTTTACTATGTTCACTGGCAGTGGTTATCAGTGCCATATGTGGATTTCTACACTCCATGTATATATATTTCAATCTGCAAAAGGAAAGACCTTCATGTGTCACTGTGACATCAGGTACCTAAATATCATGGCCACAAGAATCCCAAAAGAAGGGAGTGTATAGATTGAAAAGAAACACCTTGAAAGATAGAGTAGCAATTGGTTATGCAGCAGTGTTAATTTATCACACATGCTTAACTGATTTTAGAAGCTTAGTTTATAGGACAACTTATTATTCAAATGCTTAATGGATGAGTGTACAAATAAAAAAGAAAACTAGTGAAGGGGGGAAAAATTTACATCATGTTAATTGGCTCTACCAGTATATATTTTTTTAGATTCTGTTTTATATGTATGAATTTTGTTTTGTTTGTATAAAATATTTGTTTATTTATATAAATGCATTATATATATATAAAAAATTAGACTTAATTTTTTTTAAGGACTGATACAAATTAATCTTATTTTAATTTCATTTTGAAAGATTGATTTGAGCAACAAGCATTTTTACTTACAAACATGTCCATAAAATGAATTAAAAACATCTGAAAACATTGATATATTTTCAAATAAATTATTTTCTTTCAAACTTTTATGCTTTGATAGTTTCTGCTCTAAAATACTGAAAGGAAAAGATGTGCCAATGCATGTTATTTTCTCTTTTTCCAGTTATTTTATTTTTAATAAACTTTTTGTTGAAACATTTTCTTTTTTTAAAAAATTTGGAAATCTTATCTATTTTTTTTTTCTTTTTCTTTTCATTTTACATGTTGCATCCTTAATATTTCTCTATATATTTTACAGATGAATGGAAATCCTATAACTGTGTTTCAAATAAACAAAATTCCATAATGGAAGAAAAACAAAACACTTCTTTGACCTCATGTGAAGTTACTGACCCAACTTTTGAAAAAGAGCTTCCAGACAGTAAAAATTTGCAATCTAGATATCCTACAATTCCTCTTGCGGTAAATTTTAATTTTTTCCCTTTATTTTCAGTTTTATTCCAGTTAATAAGTTTTTAATTTTATTACAAAATTTCTCTTTACAAATATAAGTAAGATATAACTATGCAGCTTATAAATTTTATCCAGAATCTTATTTGAAAGGGGAAAAAAACATACTCCTTGGCAAATTACATCTTAAATCCCATTCCAACTATTTTATTAGTAGTTCTATTATAAGAAGTAATTACAAAATTCTGCTTTTTTTTTAGAAAAATGCTCTTTAAATTTTTTTTTTCTCATTTAAGATATACTTTAAAGTCTGTAACCTTTAATGCTCAATGGCCAAATTAATAAATTTACAATGATCCATGGGCTACATCACTAAATTAACAATGATCTGTGGGCCACTCGACAGTCAAAAAAAAATAATTTAAAATACAGTGAAATTCTTGAAAAATTTGTCATTTTCAGAAAATTTTATCTCAAATGAATGTCAAACTTATCAGTAAAATGTTTTAAACATCAGGAATAACAGAAAAAAGGCATTTTTTATGACAAAAAGCAGACAAGGCATATTTTTTTTTTCAACTACCTCAAATTCAAATGAAGGGCCACTAAAATGCCTTCAGCAGGCTATTCAAGACCTGTGATCCACAGGTTGAAGACCCCCCCCCTACTTTAAAGTAATGTAATATAAAGTGTTAAGAGATATAATAGTTATATGTTTGATGTAAGTTCAATAAAATGATTTTAAGCTGCTAATTTAGTTATAATTTTAAAAATCAAAAGTTTCATTATTTAATTTTGAGTTATTTCAAATTGTATGTCCTGACTTTTTTGGAATTATAATTAATGTAATTTTTTATTTTGAATCCTATATATAATTTCAAATTCATTTCAAGATTTTCTTCATAAAGTTATCAATCACTTGATGAATGCTTTCAAAACTCTATGTAAAAGTGAATATCTATTTACATTTGTTATACCTATTTGTATTAAATTTGCTGGTTAATAATCCTGTTAAAATAACAAAAAGTATGATAATTTTTTTTTCTGATCATATCTTGTGTTAATTTGCTCTAAAACTAATTAGTTTATGTATAATTTCTATAGGTTGCTCATTATATTAATCAGAATAATCCAGATATTTGCCAAGAAGCTGAAAAATATTTTAATTCAGAAGTTTTTCCAGCTGCTAATGATTTAAGCACTATGTCAAACACTCAAAATAACTTTAGTCCAACATCTCCATTGCACTCAATGTCTATTGCAAGTGAAGCTCTAGCACTCCAGCACAGTGTTATTGGTAATACACTACTTTTACTGAATTTTATTTGTACTTAAATATTGGATTGGCCTATTAATATGATGCTGTGATGAAATTCTTCTCTTTGATTTAATTATGGGTTTTTTTTTTCTGTAAATATTTTTAGGTACATAGAGATATAGGTATATATATATAATATTAATCTCAAACAATCTTCTTTAGTGTAAAGTATCTGTTTTTTCCTCTGAACATTTTAAGGTACAAATGTGTGTATGTATATAATATTAATCTAGAACTATCTTCCTCAGTCTAAATCAGGGATTCCCAAAGTGGTCTTTATTGACCCTCAGGGGTCTACGTCAGCAAAAAAATAATTTGGGGGTCTATGAGGTGCAAATGGGGGTATATGATAGTGACTCTCACAAAACCAAATCATGATTTTAATTTTAAAATAAAATTTAGTCAAGTGGAAACTAGATTTTATCCATTTAATAGATTTATTTACTAATTTTAATAAGGTTAATTTGCAGTTACACGGTGACAGCATAAATTTTATTAAAACAAGGACCATGTCAGCAATTTTGGCTTTAAAAAGATATACCTGTTATTTATCACAAATTATGGAATATTGTGAGAAAATTTTTAATTACTTTTCCTAGTGAGAAGTTTCAGTGTGGCTGTCAATCTCCAAACCAAAAAAGAAAGGGGGGAGAGGGATTAAAAGCTGGACACTAGTAATCGAGAAGATTCAGGATCTAACCTGACAAGATTGATTCCAAATGGTGAAAATTTGTTATTGAAGTATCATATTTATTCCTCCTATTAAAAGCATTTGTTTGTTGCTAAGTTATTTTATGTGTTAATTAAATTTTAATTTAATTAACATGTTTTTCTTAATGTTTAAACACTATACATCACTTCAGTTAGAAATTTAAATCGTTTAATGTAAGTAGCTCTGTACCAGCTGTCAAAAAGACATTTGAGTTGCTAAATTCTCAAAAATTTAATATTAGGTAAGCAGGGATCCAGCCAAAAAACATGTAAAGGGGTCTATGAGACAAAAAAGTTTGGGAACCTCTGGTCTAAATTAAAAGCTGAAGCATAATATCTCAACCAATTAATAAATTACATGAATAAAACAATATAACTCATTATGTCTATTTATGTTTTTCTCATAGAAATAGTTGAGAATTATAATAATATAAAAATAAACAAATTTTAACAATTTAATTAAATAATTTTTTTAATTAATATGTAGTATAAATTGCTAGGAAATTTTAATTTATCAATCATCATAGTTAAATAATATGAAAATGCTGTTAGTTAATCATTCTGTTATCCAATTTTAAATGACTTTGTGAACAAAAAATATTTAACCTCTTTGTACACATGGAAATTTCACAATTTGAAAGCTCTATATTTTACTCATAAATAAAAAATACTATTGAACTTTTTAAATTTATTGCAGTTTATATGCTTCAACGGATGTATAAATCTTTTCCCAGTAAAACTTTTTGGAGAGATAAATAGGAGATGAATTCTTTATGAAAATTTGAAATTTATGAATGTTTTTCATCTATTTTTTATCATATTTTTTAGTTTAAATTACTATAATAAATATAAATGCCAATCAAATCAATCACCAATCCTAATAAAGTATTATTTATAATGTATTCTTACTTATATTTTAAGTTTTTCACAAATTCTTTTGTATAATTTGAAATTTTCATTTTACCCCTTTAACTAATTTATTACTTTTCTTTTGAAGGAAATTATGGTGTGAAGCCAGTATCTGCTGATATTGTTGCTCAAGTTGTAGCCAATACCAAATTAAGACTTGAACAAGGAGATATAAAATGCACATCACTTGCAAATGCTGAAAATGTTTCTAAATTTCCTATTTTAAAAAATGAGACTGATGAATCTAGTAAATTGGCTTCTAAATCAGAACTTATCAGGTATCCAGCTGATGCTATATCATCAACAATTGAAAAACATTCTTGGTTTTCAAGCACGTCCCCAGACATAACTAGTGAACCCTTGCCTAAAAACCAAAAATGGATTTCTAAAAAACATAGTTTAACTAGTAAAAGTAGTAGCCAAAGTAGCATTAACAGTGTGGGATGTAAAAAGAGCCATCGATCAAATGAAACAACAGATTTGCCTAAAGTGCATTCATCAAACAGTTTATCTTACAGGCACTCAAAATACAGTACTTCTAACAATAATTCTGATACTCCTTATGAGCTTTACCCTGAGAGTTCAGTTGATTATGAAACTGAATCTAGTATATCAGAGAAATTTGAAGTTGAATCTTTGTGTTCAGAAGCATTTGAGACCGAGTCAAATTATTCTGAAATAAGTGGCATTGATGATGATATGCTACAATTTAGAAGGCCTTTAGACATGTTGAAGCCTTTATCAAAAAACAGAAGAGACATGGATTTAAGTAATAAATTGAATATTTTTGAAATTAAAAATTCTGAAAGTGCTTCTATCAAATCAGTATCGACTTCTAATAAGGGTACAGAAACAGATGATTCCTATAACTTTGAATTACTGCGAGAAAAGGCAAAGTTAGAGGGACGTATAGAAAGTGTGATGCAAGAACAGAACGATCTGATTAAAGAGAAGGAGCATTATTGCTCTTTGGCTACTGCCTATGAAGCACAAATCAAGTCATTACAAAATCAATTGGATGCAACTACAACTGAAAAAAAGAATGCTTTGATGATGTATGATGTACAAACTAAAGAGCACAAGAATTGGGATAATATAATCAAAGAATACCAAAGCATAATTGAAGCTAAAAATGCAGAAATAAAAGGACTCAAAGACGATCTCTCTGAAAGTGAACAAGCTACCACTCGGGCCAAGATCAACTTGGAAGAATTTAAAGTTGATATGGAATCAAAAGATGGTGCAATTGCTGGCCTGAAAAAGAAAATTGCTGAACTTCACGTAGAAGTGCAAATATTACTGCAAGGGAAAATTCAATTGGAAAATGAGGTAAAAAATGTTCGTCTTGAAATGGATACTTTGCAGAAATCAAAGGAATGGTTTCAAGAACAATTGCATTCTGCCCAAGATGGTCGAAATAAATTACATCAACAATTGATATCAACGCAAAGTAATCAATCCATTGTGAGCAATAGTTTAGAAAAAATCATAGCAGAAAAAAATCAATTGAAGCAAGAATTGATGCACACTCAACAAAGAGCAGTTGCTGAAAAAGAAATTCTTATGAAACAACTTGAAACTATTGAAGCTGATATGAAAGAACGGGAATCCCTTTTTGATGACATCCAGAAGGACAAAGGATCTGCAGAAGCTGTTCTTCTTGAAAGAATTCGTAAGATGGAAGAAGAAAAAACACAGCTGACTAATTTATCATTTACTGTATCTAACCAAGAACATGAAATAAAAGTGTTGAAAAGTGAATTAGAGGAAAAAGTACAGCACATACAGTCTTTGGTGAAAGAAAAAGCTGAGTTAAGCAAACAAGTTGCTATTCTTCAAAAATCTTCAAATGATAAAGATTTAAGCATGCAACAGTTAATGCAACAAACAAAGGATCTTAATACTAAATTAAATCATGCTGAATCAGATCTGAGACGGGCTGAAGAATTAATAAGTACTTTAAAAGAAGAAAGAACAGCAGCTGATGTAGCTTTAGCATCTGCAAATGAAGAAAAACGAGTAGTGAATGAATCTTTAAAAATGGTTAGTGAAAATTTGAACAAATTCAAAAATAATTTCAAGCACATGAAAGCTGAATTAATATCTCAAACTTCTCTAGCTGAACAATTACTAAAAGAAAAAAATATTTTAGAAGAAACTGTAAGGAAAAATGAAGAGAGTATGTTGTTAGTTCAAAAAGAATTTGAACAACAAACTCTTTCTGAAAGCCAAAGTAGAGATGTAATGTTTGATGATTTGAAAAAGAAAAAAAGTGATGTAGAAAATGTGCTAAATGTATATAGCAAAGATTTATTGAATTATCAACAAATTGTGGACAATTTGACAAAACAAAAGGCTGAACTTCTCAATGAAGTTACAAACTTGAAACAACTTGTTAGTGATCAAGATAATAAAATAAAATTACTAGCTGAAGAAAACCAAGAGGCAAATAACAAAATTAAAGAATTTGAAAATAAAATGAGCAATGGATCTGTTGTAGACCATTCAACTAATTTTGCATATAATGAGGAGAACATCATTGAACAGCAGACAACCACACCAACTCCTGCCGAAGGTCACAAACAGATATTGATCTCTAAAAGTAAAGCCTTCTTATGTAAAAAACTAAAAGAAAAAATTAAGGAATGTAAAATATTAAGAAATGAATTGGAGGAAAGGTCTAAAAAATATTTTAAAGAGAATTCTTCAGGAGATAGTTGTTCAGATCTTTGCCAATACCATGATAATATGGTGAATGGAGAAAATAAACTTGCTGAGTTGGAAATGCAATTAAATGAACAAAAAAAATTATTGGATGAGAAGATTTTACAACTCAAGAAAAGTGAAGAAATCATAATTGAGTTAGAAAAAGAGAAAGGGAAAGCTATTGGTATGTATAATTTAAGATATAGTATATATCAAATTAGTAATCTCTTTATTTTTTCTTGTATTTGTATATAAGAACATGTGTAAGTGGGCAGCAAACCAGACTTGTTATAAAGGAGGTTAAAAATATAATTATTAATTTTTTAAGTTTTTTAAAAATTTCTTTTTTAAATAATGTAATACTTTTTTTTTTCTAAAATTTTCTTTTTATGCATGTTTTTTTTCTTCCTTTGTTAAAAATATGGAATCAAAGAAATAATTCTTGGTATTAAATTTTAACATAAATTATTAGTGAAAAATACATTTTTAATATATTTAATCCAATATATCAACATAAGCTTTATCACTTTCTGAAGGAATTTGGAAATTTAGCTGTTATTATTGGATTAATTTGTACAAACAATTTTAAAAGAGTGTTCAAGATGCAGTGTTTTAATTTAATCTACATTTGCTAATTTTACACTTTTTATCAGAATCATTCTATATTTGATTTGCAGTCATTTTAAATTTTTATTGTACAATTTTATAGATTGGATATATAATCTAAAAAAAAATCTTGTGTTTCATTTTATTATTGTTACTGTTTTATCATTTCAGTTACAATTTTGCAACCATTCAAATCAATTTACTTAGAATTTGTACTCAAAACCATATTTTAAAATATACTGGAAAATTTAAATGCAGAAAGAAAGATGACCTGTTATTACATGTAATTGTTGCAATTTTTTGTAGTATGTGTAATTATTTGTGTGCATTGATTTTCATTAAATAACTTTTCATGCTCAGAATTAGTTCTGAATTTTAAATATGAGATTTTTACTAAAAATTTTCATTTTGAATTAATATGTGTTTATTCTCTTTTAAATTTAAGGTTTTTTAATGAAACAAATAAATGTTTAATGTTAAATATTAATAAAGGATCAAAATATATTTTGTAGAATATTCTAGTAATTTTTCTCCTCTGTTGATGAAAATGATTGATACATTTCAAATATTTTCAGGATTTGCTGATAAATGCAACATTCTTAAACAGCGAATGACAGAAATGGAAACTAAATTATCAGAAAAAGATTCTGAAACAGCCCAGTTAACTTGCCTTGCTGATGACCTTAAAAGACAACTTGCAGACTTAGAAGTTAATACAAAAGTTCAGGTTTCTAATTTAGAAACAGATTTGAACAAAGAAAAAGCTGTTGTCAAAAATTTAAGACAGCAGGTAATTACTTATTTTAGAATATTTCATTATAAATTTGAAATCAGTAATTATGTTCTTTTTAAAATGATTGTAATAATTGTAAATTAGCACTAATGATAAAACTATAAAAACATTTTTTCTTTAAAAGATGCTGTTATATTTTATCTCAATTTTAGATTTTTCATGAAAAGCGGGCTAATTCTCACTTGCAAAGAGATCTTGTATCCTTAAAATCTGCATTAGATCAAGCTAATCAAATAGCTGATTCAAAAAAACAAGAAATAATTTCACTGCAAGCAGAATTATCTGTGAAGGGTCAAGCTGAATTAAAACATCGAGCTGAGGTAGAGTACTTTCAAACAGAAATCCATTTACAGCACAACATAGTTGAAAAACTTAATAAAGAATTGGAAGAAGTAAAAGCACGGGATCCTGCATTAGCTGAACAAATAAAGGTAAATTTTCTACTAAGTTGCATTCCCAACGTTTTAAAATAAATACTTGTGTTATCATTTATTTTTAAAAAATGATGCAAGGCAATGTAATGGAGTGGCAACCCCATTTTTTTGGACAAAAATTTTGTGTTACCTCATAAGCATTGCATAAAGTTTGCATATGCTAGGGTACTTCTATGTGTTTTATTTGTAGTATATTATTATTTTTCAGTAATAAACTTCAGCCAGAATGTATACTTTGAATATAACGATACAGAAATTTTGGTACTTTTCTGTTTTGGAAAACTGTTGACGACAATAATTTTTTTTTTTTTTTTGCCAAATTAAACACCAGATAAAAAATAAGGGAATACTCTCAATTTCAGACTCAATTCTTAAATTATTTTATTGAGGAGGCATGAAATTTTTAATTGCTTCCAACATTGAAGAAAAAAAGTTAATTTTTTTATAAGATTGATTTGTGATTTTTTTATTACTTTTTTACGGCCCCCCAAAATGCAAAAGTACCGAAATGTTAATTAAGTAACAAAATAAAAAACATCACATAATGTAATTATGTAGTGAATTATACTTAAACTATAATCTTATTATATATTATTATAACAGTATTAAGTTATTTTATACAAAAAAAGAATATCAAAATTCTTAGAATTTTTGGTGACCCCAGCTGCAAGTCATGCAACCCCTTTTGGGGTCATAACCTCTAGTTTAAGAAACACTGATGTAAGGTAATTTTATTTGTAATTAATTAAAGAATATTTCAGTCCTATTTTAAATTTTGCTTTATTTAATTGCTTCCTAATTTTTTTATTATTTTAATATTTAAAATATCTTCAGAATAAGTTACAAACTTTCAAAGTAACTAGTACTGTAAACTAGTAACTGTACTGCGTGTTTCCTTTTTTTTTTTTTTTTTTTGTCTTTTTTTGTCTAAATATTTTATTTAACATGAAATTCCCTTTTTTATTCCTTTCATTTACCATTTGTTGAAGTAATGTTTCAATATTCAAAAACGTTTATAAGATTCTACTTTGAGGAAAGAAAAATAATAAGATTTATATGTTCAAGCCTTTAATCTTAGACAATAGTATTAGTTTTCTTCTTGTAAAATTGAAGTTTTTAAAAATTTTCACTTTAAGTTGTAGTGTAATGATTACATATATATTAAGCTATTTTTTTTTATTTGTTTCTCCAAAAAATTTTTTTATTTTATAACAGTATTGTATAATTGAATATATTTCCAAAAATATATATAAATGTAAAATAAAATTTTGTTTCTTATCAGTATTTGAATTACAAAATACATTTTATTTCAAAAATTAATTGTTGTTGCATTTTAAATTCTTTAGTAAAAATGAAATATTCATATTTTCAGGCCCTTAGTTGGCGTTTGAAAGAAAAGACAAACGAAGTTATAGCTTTACAAGAAAAGATTAATTTAGTAGAAGAAAGACATCAGGGAGAAATGGATGGATTAAAGAAAAACATGCAGGTAAATGTTCTAAGTGTATTAATTTTAGACTGTGTGTTATATGCTTAAGTCTTTATTTTTAAAGTAATGAGATGATGGAAATATCTGTTTTTATGTAGCAATTATGCATCACTTATTTTGTATTTTATACTAAAATTACATTTGTTGAAATTGGTGTTTTCCATTACAATAGGCTATAACAGTTTTAAGTTTTTTCAAATTGTAATTTATTTTTCAAGAAAGGTTTTGAGTATATAATTTTATTTATATTTGTCTATTTTCAGGAGACACAATTGCTTTTGGAAAAATTAAAGAAAGAGCTTGATGATACTAGAAAAGAAAAATTTAGTTATCAATCTAAAGTTATAGAACTTAGAAAAGCCTTAAAATCAAAATTAGCAGAGTTAGAGGTACGATTGTTTTTCATATGAATGTACTATAAATGTGTTTCTTAACCATAGATAACTCAACATTCATTTATTAGACCACCCATTCTAGACAGTTTTGCAAATTCAAATGTTCTTAGTACTTTCCTACCTCATTAGTTACAATACCTTCACAGATTAAAAAATAAGTTATCTAAATGTGATGAGTGCTGCTGCTGTACACTTGTTACATTTCAAGATTTGTTGTAAATCATCATCTAACAGTCATTATGGTGTTTAGTGATCATGTGCAGAAGTTTTTGTTAATATCATAACTGACTGATGTGAATGTTTTTACATTTTTCCTGCATTTAGCTATATTTATAAAAAGATCAATAGAAAAGTTTGCAGTTTTTGAATGAATTAGACAATGAAACAACTGAAGAGCAGGATAAAACATAATCAAGCCCCAAACAAGAAGATAACTATGAAGAAGAAATATTCATGTCTTAACTGATGAAAGTGAATAAAAATTCACATTACCTTCTAATAAGGAACTGAATATTGCTCATCAAAGCCACAGTTGAAGATTTATCATTGATTTTGATGATGACACCTTGCAACCACCTGCGCATCAGCAACTACGTTAACGACACAATCCATCACTTGCAAATTATTGCTGTAAAAGTTTCATATATAGTAAGAATAAACATAAATGAAATCCACACAGTTTTCACTCTCAAACAGTTTTTTGTTATATTATTAGCTGTCAGTAAAGTTAAGATGCTCCATCAAAATAAATATTGAATTTATTTTAAATATTGTAAAGTCCACAGAAGACATGACTTAAAGTGTAGCAAACAAATGCAAAATTAATACTTTCTGACATTCTTTGAAAAGCAGAGTGACAAAATGTTTGAACGAGGCTATTTGTGAAGAGCATTGCTGCCAAGAGTATAAATGCTGCTTTTTACTTACTACCGTTCTGTTGTTTAACTGAAAATTGTACAGTTGTAAGATCAAACAATAATAAAGGGAATAATTTAATATAATCATTTAATTTCTTTGTGGTTTGTATCAGTAGAGTAAATGTTACTGAAATACGTATCAAGGGTTTTAAAAAAAGTTGACAAAATCTTGTTTTTTTTATCCAGTATTGTTTGAAGAAATCTTTGTTTTTTTTATAACTAAAAGCATATAATTTCTTCAAATTAAAAATTTTTTTTTTGTAAAATGTATTCTTTTGTAAATGTAATTTGCGAAGTTATGTTTTATGAATATTGAAAAGCTTCGTCTTCATGAAATATTGTATTTTTTACTATTCTTGTGGATTTCTTTAGCTTTTTATGTTTATTTTCTTTATTAAATTAAATTGCATCCTGGTAATTTATAATTTTACTACTTTTTTAGTCAAAAGGGATTCTCAGGGTTGAAAACAAAGCTTCAAAAGATGGACCAATCATTCATTTAAATATTCCTGATCCTGAAGTTTCATTTGATGAATCCTATGTTAATGATCTTCTTCAAAGAAGTCTGCACATATCTGAGAGCAGGTAAAAATGGTTTTCATAAATGTTTTTAATTCCATCATTACTTTCATTTTAAATAAAGCAGGTGAATCTATTATCTATTCAAATTTATTAACTGTGTAATATTCAATAATTTTTAGTAATAATGCTAATTATCTCTATTTTACTTATTATTTTTAGTGAATTACTTGTTACAGTGTTTTACTTTAAATAAAAATTTCTAGTTTATTTAGAAATTTTGATTTTTCTGGTTTATTTATGGAAATTTTAGAAGTGCTGTTGTGACTAATGCCACCTGCCTGACGAAGTCAGATCAAGGCCCGCCAAATTCATCGCGGCTAAGGGCTAGAATTTTTATGCCTGTCGTTAGCCTTAGCTTTGAGCACCATGCAGGTGACTGTACGATTTTGCTCGGTTCCACCCCAATTTAGAGGGAGAAAACCCTGGGGTGGCCAGGGCCTCCCACCAACCACATGAGAGGATTTGCGGCTTGACAGCTATTTAGAGTACCCCCATGCCGCAAAGGCACTGTACATTTACAAACATTCCATGTCTTCTCCGGGATTCAAACCCAGTCCTTACGGCACCGCAGCCAGAGTCGCTATCCACTATACCGGTTGGGTGGTTTACCAGTTAAAAGTAAATTGTTGATGCAAAAAAAAAAATCGATCTTTAATATTTTCCATTCTATTGTTTAACAAAAATGAGTTTGATATTTTTACATTAATCTATGATATGGTTTTCCAAATTTTGACGTCTTCTCCCTTCTAATTTCAAAACATATTATGTGGTCGTGGTAGCCTAGTAGTCATAAGAGCAGACAGTGGCATGTCAGGAGTTCAAGCCTTGTACCACTTAAGACCCACCATCTAGAGGGGACCGCTGCACAATTAAATCTGATGAGGTTCAAACCCCCTCCCATTGGTGTGGCAAGAAAGTTTGGAGAAGGGGTGCCAATTCAGGCGTTGTCCTTGTCACTTGACGATAGTTCAAAATTACGAGGTCTGTCACCAATAGCCCTCATGCAGCCTTATAGTGTGATATAAATTTCACTCTCACTTGCTGTATATATTATAAATGTGCTTTGAACCAGTAATTTGTTATGTAGCAAAATAGTTTTAAAAAAAAAGAAGTGAATTAATAGACACACCAGGAAGATATTTTTCTTTGTATTTTTCTGAATGTTTAATTTCTTTTCTTAATGCCTCATTGACATTTTCTTTTAAAAAAAATAATTTTCAGTCAGATAGGTACTTTTGTAATCTTTTTCTTATAATTACATAAAAATGAAATTCAGTTTCTTACGTTTCATTTTATCGCTTAAGAAGATGCATAATTTTTAGTAGTTTTGAAATGAGATTTTAAAATTTTAAAACATAGTGATATTTATTTTAAATCCTTAACTTTTTACTACAATACTAAATAATTACAAAAAATAGAACAAAAATTTATTTGTTTCTTATATTTTAGGCCTCTCAGCAATTTACAAGACTGTTTAAATTCTTTAAAAGAAGAAATGGTTCAACTCCAAAAGAAAATTATCGACAGCTCTGAAACAAATTAATAACACCTTTGATATATTTTATAGATGAGTACTGATTATTTTATGTGTATAATATTTTCTACTGTTTATATATATAATTACCTTTAATTACTCTGTTATATTGCTGCTTATTTAAATACTTTAAGCATTTGGAAGAAATATAAAGCATTTGATATACTTTTAAATGAATCATGATTGCATATATCTTGTTCATATCAAGTCAAACCAACTGGATTTGATAATAATATGGTTTTTTTTTTTTTTTTTATAACATTAGCATTCAGCATTTGAATTTATTCAACATAAATGAACTAACTATGTTGAAAACTAAATCATTATGTAGCTTTTGTCAACAATTATTACCTCTAAACAAAAAATATTTAGTATACTTAAAAATTAAAATATTAAATTCAACATTTGTTTAAAGTTTATGAAATAAAATATACCATTAGTTGTGCAAAATTAATACTATAGAATTAAAATAATGAGTGAAATTTTAATATAACTTTAAGCAAGTTTACTTTGTTGATGCTTGCACATTGTATGTTCATTGCATTCACTTCAATATCTAAGTAATTATATTTCGCATTATTTGCTACAATAATCTTCATTTATAATGACAGACAAGAAATGTCGATTTGTGTTAAAAGTAAACTCTTTATTAAAGAATTGAAGCTGTAATTAATTACCAATGTTTTTTTACTGTTTTATATTTGGTATTTAAAAAGGAACAAATTAAAAATAACGATTCTTGCATATTCTTAAAGTTTAATAGAAAAGTTTATACTTATAATTTGAATGGTAATAAGATATAATTAATTCATTTTTTTTTTTTAATGTACTTAAAGTAACTTGTCCACTGGATTTATTCTATGTATTCTCTAAAGTGTAACATACACATTCTGAAAACTTATTCATAGTGCCTGAAATATTTAAAAACGAAAAAGATGTGATATGTAAACTTTTGTAGATAGGTTATGTAAAACTATTATATGTGCTAGTTTGAAGGATATATTTGTATTGGGAATATTTCCTTTTACGTGTTTGAATAAAATTAAAAACATTTTTAATTTTATAGTAATGTGATGCAGAGTGTTAAAAAATGCAATAATTTTTACTTTGTTATTGTTATGGCTATAAGTTTATTTGTTAAAAGGATTTTGATATTAAATATTAGATGCTTATCATGAATAAGATAAAACAACTCCTTTTTTGTGTACTTTCCTTTTGTGAACTAGTCATTGATGTGCTTGAAAAATTGTTTGTAGGAATTGTGGTAAATATATTATTACTTTTGTGAATTATGGCATATAAATAATCTATTGTATATTTTCATATTTCTAGTAATTACACACAAACCAAAAAAGATGCATTTTCCTATAAGTCTTCCAAACAATGAATGGGTGTATTATATTTATTGGAATGTTATAGTAATTGTTATCACTAATATTTTGTGTACAGGAGCAGACAATTAATCTTCATTATGCACATGTATTTTATAAGTACTTAACATAAAAAAAAGTTCTTCAAACAATTTATAAAATATCACAATATGAATCAATTTAAGAAAGTTTCATATAACTTTTTTATCTCTATTGCTTGTGTTGAAGGGTGCTCCTGTGAAGTAGGAAACTTGAATATGTTATAATTTTTCTGAATACTGATTATATATTTATAGTTTTTCTACTTGTTATATCAAAGTATTATTTTGTATTCTTTAAAATATATTCTTGTTATATATACGTTATTCTGTGTGAAAGTTTTATTACAAGTCAGAGTTATTGTAGAGGAATAAATTTCAGGAGAGAGCAAAGTTACTTTTTTAGACTAATGTTTTTGATGATACTGTATAATTATTTCCCCCTTCCCCTTTTTTAAAATCATAATGTATAGTTTCATAAAACTTAAAAATTTAAACAAAAACATATTCTTTTATTTTAATACATTTTTCCATTTACATTAATTTTTTTATTTTTGCTTCAACTTTCACCCAAACTTCAGAACTCTTAAGATTTAAATTGTCTTTTTTAACTTCTTAGTAATTTTTTAAGCATTAATCTAATAATGTTGTTTTGGTTAATATTTAATTCTTAAGTGATAATTATTGACTCAATTATTTATTCATTTTATAGAGGGTATTTCTCAACAAAAAAGATGCAGTCAGGTTTTTTTTTTAATTTGTAAAAAATTTGGTATATTTAATTCAAACAACTATGTGTGTCTTATTTTATCAGAAATGTGTAATTGCAGGCTATACTCATACTAATAACTTAGAATATGTAAAATATCCAACAACAAATGTGATTATATTTACAGTTATGTGTTATCGTGTATTATATAAAGTTCTCTCCTTGCATTGAGTTCTTCTTTTATTGCTATCTATTGTTTCATCGTTTTTGTTTTCTGGTCTCCTCCTTCCCTATTTCCAATTTTTTTTATTGTAAAATAAACATTTTTATTGACTACAAAAGAGCATGTATGGGCTGAATGAAACTACATCTATGAAAATAAAATTTTATATTTTAAGTTTAGTTTATTTGTGCTACTTTAATATGTGTTGTTATTTTTACATCCTTTATATAACTGTTATTATGATTTAAGGTATGTATTCAAAAATAATTCTTGCAATGCATGCATATGGTACCACTAAAGTTAAAAAGAAGTTTATGTGCACATTAGCCAGGTAACCAGATTGTTTTGTTAAAATATGGAAAATTGTTGCTTTTCTTACATTACCTTAATAATCTGCACATTATATGCTAGGAACTTATTGAATTACAGATAAGATCTCTGCTCGAACAGCAACCCAGTCTTTGTATGCTTTAATTTGCACTAAGTGTTACATTAAAAACTACTGAATGAAAAAAACCCTCAGTACTTGCATATTATTGCAACAATGCCAACATTCAAGAAAATTTGCCAAATTGACAACCCGATTTCACATGGTGTTGTACATGCTGAATTGGCAACCATGTCCTTCATTTCATATAATGTCACCTACCTCTTACCCATAAAATTATATGTGTGCTTTAATATGATCAGATTGTAAGTAGAATTTACTAGCAATGCGGGGTATGTGTTAATTATTTTTTGATATTTTAAGAATCACATATGGATAAATTAAAAGGAATACAACAAGCAATTAAAAGCATTATTTGTATAAGTTATATATTTTATAGGTAATTCTGTAAAAGATGAGGGTAACATAAAATGTCCATATCATAGTCATAAATCAATTAATTTTCATTGTCTATCAAATATAATATTGCTTGAAGGAAAATAAAAGAAGATTTTCTCATTTTTGCTGGTTGCTTCATAAACTGTACAAATTTGTACATTTTTATTCAGCTTGTTGCCCACTTGAATAGATTAGTTATAAAACATTCAAGTAATGAACATGGGTTTAATGTGTTTTTTGTTTGTTTGTTTCTTCCTTGTATTTAATTATATTTTGAGTTCTGGCTACGTCTATGTTAAACATACAAGTATTAAGACTTGATTATATTAAATTTTCTTCCATTCATTCCGTACAAGCAAAAATACTTAGGAGTGTGCTAAAAAGGAGAAAAATATTAATTAAGTTATAGGATACCTTGTCTGTGTGTTTTGATCTGAGTGGCTGACAAAAAAATTCCCATTTTTGAATGATTAGATCTACAGACATGAAATTTGGCATGCAAATTTCTTTTGTTGAATAGAGATACACTAAAAACATGGTTTTTTTTTTAATCGACTCCCAGTAGGGATTTTGGGAATATACATAGAAATTCCTCTTTCTTTATTAAGTAGAGATTCACAAATGGGTTATGTGGGAATTTACACTTGGTGGAGGGGTTGAAGAGACGTTATTGATTAAAATTTTCCCCTGTTTTTTTTAGCTATTATTTCAAATTTGGTATTCATGCTTCTTTTGTTGAATAGAAATCCAGTTAGAATGGGTTTTGTGAAAATTGACTACCAAGGAGGGTTATGGGGCATTATATATGTATAATAAAATTCCCTTTTTTTTTTAATTATTAGACTTGCAGACATGAAATTTGCTAAGTATGCTTTCTTTGTCAAGTAGAAATCCGTTAAGGTGCTTTACGGAAATTGCCCATCCGGTATTGTGGTTAGCGATGCTGACTGCTGTGTCGTAGAGCCTGGGTTCGAATTCCGTAGAAGACATGGATGTTTGTAAATGTATAGTGCCTTCGCGGCATGGGGGTATCATAAACGGCCGTCGAGCCGCAAGTCCTCTCGTGGGGTTGGTGGAAGGGGAAGAGAGGTGGGAGGCCTCTGACCACCCTCAAGTGTTCTCCCTCAAAATTGGGGTGGAAACGAACCAAATTGTACTGTCATCTGTATGGTACTCAAAGCTACGGATAACGGCAGGCGTCACTTAGCCCTTTACGATGATGAATTTTCGTGGGCCTCGATCAGGTGGCATCAGCAACAACGGAAATTGAACCCCAAGGGGGGCTTCGGAGGGTTACGGGGCGTTATAGGCAGTGCCGGTTTATCTATTGGGCGCCCTGGTGCCCGGACAAACTGGACTTAATCAGCTTTTTTTGGTAAATTTCGAACCACCAGTGCCAAGGGGGCCTGTAAATTTTCTGTGACCAGGGCTCGAAATTATCTCAAATCGGTCCTGGTTATAGGTGAAAAGAAAAAAAAAAATTCGGTTTTTGAATAGTTAGATCTACAGATTTGGAATCCTAAAGGCATGTTTTATTTTTTTTTTGCTGAGTAGAGATCCACTAAAAATGAAGTTTGAGGGGGGTTCTTAGTGATCATATTTGATACCTGATATTTCTAAAAATTTAAAACTGATACTTTTAAAAGCAAATAATTCTGCCACAAATCAAAAGGTCAGGCTGATATGAAACAAATTTTTGTGAGGGTGAAAGTATAGTTACCATTGGAAGTCAGAAATAAATGGTCATTAAAAAGGAAAATTGAAGATCAGAATTAAAAGGTAAATGCCAAACAGGCAGATATTAATCGTATGTAGAATATAAAAAAACTTTTTTTTTTAGTATTTTCACCTTTTTTACAAAATTATAATTATTTGCGTTTAGGTAGTAATTAATTTGTCATCGGTAGCGCTACAGGCCTATTGGTCGCGATTAAAATCGTGTCAAATAGGAGGCCTTGGACGGAAAGTAGTTTCTTATCCAAGATGCTCACTTAGCACTAATAAAACAGTTTATACAGAACAAAAGGAAATAACTGAGAAACTTGACAAAGCAAGCGAGGACTGTAGAATTACAACCTCTTAAGAAAAGGTTTAAAAACTGGAATAAGAAAAAATGTAAAAGGAGCTGAAGAGAATAAGTACCAGGATGAAGAAATTCAATATGAAGAATTTCAAAATGCGAAAAAAAAAAAATTTAAAAATCAAGGAATGCAGTAAAGGTTAAATAAATAATTTGAAACTGAAAGAAAAATTAAGCACTAAAAAAAGCGTCGAGTTATTGTGGAAGGTGAAAAAGAAGACCTGCTTGATAGATATGTTATCATAGCAGTGCAAATTCGCACCGTAAGATCCACAATAACAAATTCGGCCGTCCAACTTATTATTTATTTGAGAAACAATTGTTATGTCTCTATCGCATTAATCATATTTCATGACGGCCGAAATAAGAAAATCTTAACTAAAATTGAAAAAAGAAAAAACGAAAATAAAAGTAGTTAATGAAGTATTTATTGAAATCACACTGGCTAATTTTTTTTGGAAGTATAATAGAAATTTGTAATTTTTATTTTTCTCCTTTTTTTATAAGTAAAATTCTAGTTTGAAATATTAGGCACTTAAACATTAACTATTTAGAGAAAGAAATATTTTAGTTCACTATATGTACATGTATCCTGTATATAAGTATCAAAATTTTTTTAATAGTGTACTTAAAGGTACTAATTCTTGATATCAATACGTTTCTCTTCAAATTGCTCCAAATTTTCGCCAAGTTGGATGAAAACATTTTGATTTTTATCGTTTGATACTGTGTATTTATGCATATGTTTATTATTTTAGTAATTATGTATTATCGCAACAATCGCCAGTGTTCAAGATAACTCGCCAAGTTGGCAACCCCAAATTCCAAACGCCAATAGGTTGCGATAATACGTTACCGTTATTTTTTATGGTTTATTCTAATTATATAATAACCCTATAAATTTCAAGAAATTCGATTTTTTTTTCTTTCTAAAGAACTAACCATTTCTATATACTGGAAGTTATTGTTTCAGAATTCAAATTCTATTTTTGCGATTTCTTTCCATTAGATAATGAACATCTCTGAAGCTATTGGTGAGTACAATAATCACACACTTTGTAAAATAATATGAAGGTTCTACGTTTAATTATTACGGACTCTAATAGGTTTATCAAATTCTCACTCTTGGACAATTTTATTTTCGACCGCTTCTCCAGATGGCCTGAAGCAGTCCCTATTCCAGACATGCAAGCGAAAACCATTTGTCGCGCAATTTTCGACACGTGGATTTCTCGTTTTGGTTGCCCCTCTGTAATCACCTCGGATCAAGGAACCCAGATACGTTCATCAATGTACGCTGAATTTACTCGCATGCTGGGAACTGAAAAGATCAAAACTACAACATATCATCCTATTTCAAATGGAATTGTGGAACGTTTCCATCGGCATTTAAAATCGGCCATTAAAGCCCATGAAAATGACACATGATCTGAAATAATCCCCATCATTCTTCTCGGCATACGAACTGCAGTTAAAGAAGATCTGCAATCTTCTTGTGCTGAAATTGTTTACGGCACAAACCTGCGTCTTCCGAGGGACATGATTGACGTGTCAAACATTCCTTTTTGTGACAATAATTTTATCTCTAACCTTTGTAACAGAATGCAACAACTGAATCCCGTGGCAACATCTGCTCACTGCACTGATCGATTCTACATTCATCCTTCACTACAACCATCATCTCATATCTTTTTAAGAATCGATCGTGTACAAACCTCTTTACGTCAACCGTATACTGGACCACATAAAGTTCTGTCCAGAACAGACAAACCCATCACCATTGACGTTAATGGTCGAAAAACTACAGTTTCTTTAGATCGCGTCAAACCCGCACATCTTCTCTCAGAAACTGTGTGTGAATCTCTACCTACAGTGAACAAAAATATAAAAGATGATAAATTATCTACTAATGACAAACCAATCCTTACAACAAAATCAGGAGAAGACATGTACATTTTCCAAAAAAAAACTAGCCATTTATGTCACATAATATATATATTTTTTCTCCTTCTAGAAGAACTTTCAGTTGGAATTTTTTTTTTTTTTTTTTGGTATTATATTTGTATATATTTCATTTATATGTTTTATTTTTGTGTATATACCTCATATTCAAAATTGTTAATGTATCTCTTCTAGTGCAGATTCTCAAAATAATAATAATAGTAATAATGTTTATAAAATTTTAAACTAATGTCGTTCCCTTGGGTTGTCACCCTCAGTCACTGGGGGGATACTCTGTGGTAAACCCGATCATGGGTCCCGAATTGAATATGGCAACCCCTCAGAATAGTTTTGAGAGTCTGCCCGAGAGATAGAACACAAGATGTAAACACACTAAGATGATGTGTTTCGAGCACCACAAATAAAGAATATAGAAATAAGAAATGCTTCTTTCACTGTAATATTTTCACCTTCTGAAATGGATGTAAATTTATTTCATTTGTAAAATATTTAATCAGAGTGCAATAATTAACACCATAGTCTCATTTGTGTGCGGTTAAAAAATTAAGTCATTCATTTTTTTATCAGGCACTTTTCTAGCAGATTATCGAAAAAGTGGGCAGTTTTGTCTGCTATCGTGCATCAAAAATTAGGTGATCCATAACTTAATCAAAAATGCAGATATTTTGAAATTTTACTGTATGTTTAAAATGATGAGTGCTTTAAAACGCAAAATTAGAAATAAAACGTTGCCTAGAAATTTCCAAAAATTTCATCTTCTTTTCAACAACTAACAAGTCAGACTTATTTGAATTGTAAAGGTAAGATATTTTTCCATTATTTCCTTACACTGTATAAAGAGTTTATTATTAATCCAACTTTAGTCTCACACGGTTGAAACATCGTTACATAAAAAGCCGTGTAAAAACACTCAAAATAGGTACTATATTTGTATGGTAAAAAAGGAGTTACATTCCAAGATCTTTCAAGTCATGTAATATGAAATTAAGAACGTAGCTGAACAGTGCGACGTTAATATTCACTCACTCACTCACATTGTTTTAGAATAGGATAAGATATGATAATAATTGAAATAATAAATTAATCACCTCTACTTGTATATTATAGCATTTATTACAACTTGAGAAAAGTGGAAATCGCTATCTTCGGTTTCAAGACCCATCATACCTGCAATGCTGAATTCCAATAAAGGTTCTCAATTTATAAATAGGGTTATGAGAAAATGAACTGCCTTTTCAGAAATATGTTGCGGTTTTCCTTTTTCTTTAATCAGAAACTTTTTTTAAAATTTATATAGCTGTTTCGGTTTTTCAAATTCATCATCTAATTTTAAGTACCAAACTAAATAAATATTCGTATAATGAAATGATTTTAAGTTTTAGTACAAGGTTTGATCCCTATTTTAAAAATTATTTACTAGATTTATACAAAATTGATCACAAAAGCTTATCTATTAGTAAATATCTGAATTTCGTTCCCATTTTCCAAGAGCAATGAACAACCTAAACCGTTTTAGAGTAAATTAATCGAAAAGGAAAAACAATCGCGTGTAATTTTAAAACTGAACATAAAAGGATCGTGTAAAATAAAGTTCACATATTTTTATGTATTTTTGCTTAAAATCTTTTCTTTGTTATCATAAGGGCATGAAGAAGGCATCCAGTTGGGAATATTACTGTGCAGTGTCTTAAATACTTTTTTTAAAAAAGAAAATCAGTAGTATAATATAGAAGAAGATTTATATTTCTCGAATTACTTAAAGCTAATTTCATTTTTTCTTAATAGCAAAAATTTTCCATGTGTGGGGGGAATCTAAAAAAATAAAATTTTTATGATTGGTACTTGTGTTCAAATATTTTGATGAAGTGATTAAAGCAAGTAGTAGAAGTGCAAAATTTAAAGCTACACAGTACTTTAAAAACGACCAAAAAAATCGATTTTTATTTTATTTATTTATTGCATTTCCCTGTGGCTTTTATAATTGGGAAGCATGTTCCTAAATTTAAGATTTGATAACTAATCAGTTTTTTTAAAATATTTGAAGTTTACTGAGTTTATGTTTTAGTTTCGGTTTCATTTTAAAGCTTTTTCCATTCTTAAAAAAATAATTAATTCATTCATTTTTATTTATTTTCAAAAAAGGGGCCCCGAAGGAATTTTGATACTTGGTCCACTTAGGACTAGCTACGCCAGTGGGTCCAACCCTTAATGTACAAATTATGCAACTGTTCATACTCATTGCTTAAGTTGTAAAACTGTAATTTACATATATCATGTAGTTCTATTTTTTTTTAATGTATTGTAAGCAGAAAAAAAAAATAATAATAAATGTCAAATCTTCAGCTCCGTATTTGAATTTCTACTTTAATTTAGCGCCTCTTCAAAAACAATGTTCCTTGTGTGTGTGTCACTTTTTTTTCTAAATTGCACTTAATTTTTATTCTATCTTTGCTTTTGCACCTTGACAGAACCACGTACAATTGTTCATGAGTAAATATTGTTTCCTTCGATGTTACACATAAACCGACTTTTTCATAACTCTGACCCTCGTTTTTAGTTAAATTCAACTTTTTACAACCACTTTTTACTAACTGTATCTTATGTATGAATAAATTTATTCCAGCGTCACGAAAAACTTTTTCTATACATAAACATGTTTTTATATATAATTTTGTATATAGTCCATCAATCCCTGCATATATTCCGTTCTAAACTGTGCTTGGTTCGATCGCAAATACAATCTTTGACAATAAAGCTTGGTGAATAGTCCTGTAACCTTAACGTAGATGAAATATTAACGAAAGTTACTCTACTGTCCTTCGAAATGATCACCTCCCATAACTATGCACCGTTCAGATTTGCTATACATGTTCTGGAAACTTTGTAAGAAGTCTTCTTTTGGGATGGAGTTCAAAAGCTTCGTCGCGTTTCGTTGGATGTTAGGAATATCGTCAATATCGATAACACGTTTTTCTCATCCCTAAATTCTGGATAACGATTTATCACACTGATTCAGAGTTAATCTGCAGTTCATCAGCTATCATGCACACAGTTAATTGACGATCTAAAGTCATTAATTTCTTTCCTTTCTTAATGTGTTCGTCACTGACGGAGGTCACGAGTCTTCCGCTACGGGGGTTGTCAGAAACACTTTCCCTGCTTTTCGGAAACGGGCGAGCCACTCGTGCACACACTTCATGGACAATGCTTGATCTTCATAAACACGTACCAGCATCGCTTAAGTTCTTTTTTTGTTTTTGTTTTTTTTTTTTTGTTTTTTTTTTTTGGTGTCTTGCCAAGCTTAAAACAAAGCTTAAAAATGATCTTTTGTTCGTTAATTTTCCTGTTCTCAGTTAAAAACCGACGTACTAAACAAGCACTAAAACACGTCTTACACTGAACACAAATGAGTCTCAATTGAACAACGGTGGGGGCGCTACGCATGTGCAGTGTTTTGTTTTGCCAGTGTCACCAGATCGACCGTTCGGACTTCATTCACTGAACTTTATTGTTGGAGGTTGTCACACAAACGCGCTCCTTCAATTTTCAGTTAAGCATTATTATGTAATATTGTGTAAATCTTTGAGCTTGAAATTGTTTATTGAACTGAAAATTGCGCCTTATTGCCAATTTTTAACAATAATACTGAACAGGACTTGCAATCTTTTTATTATTATTCTCGTGTGTGAGATAAATTAATAAATTTATCATATCATCGTGAAAAACTTTTTTTTATTTAAATACGCTGTAATATTTTATTACGCTGTAATCGAATTCTAAAAATAGCAGATAAAATGCTGAAAACTACAAGTAATAAAATATTAAAAATAAACATAAAATCTGATCAATATTATAAAAAATAATTTTTAAAAAGATTAAAGAATAAATTGTGCCTTTATTTCTATTTTAATAAATAAATATACTCTTGTAATTTGAGAAAGAAATAAAAATTTTAAATTATTCTCTTTCAAAATCTCATTAAGCCTAAAAATGAAGAAAAATAATGATATGGAATGAAAGGAAATGTGTCCAATTATGGGTGAAATATTTTTTAAAAAATTAGGGTATAAGAATAATTTTTTTTTTCAGATTTTGTTTAGTAAATTACATGAGAAAAAAGCTAATATTGTACAAAAAATGAATTTTTAATATCAGAATAAGAAAAAAATACTTATAAAAATTAGACAACTGTAGCCGGCTCTGAAAAAAATGTTTAAAAATGAATTTTTAAGTTTTGAACATTTATATGCTACATTACTATTCATTTTTAAACTGACCAAAAACGTAAGAAATATTTACATTTTTACAAAAAATGGAACATTTTATCATAATCATTATATGAAGTAGCTTAAAAAAACATTTGCTATATTTATGTAAGTTGTAAATTTTTAATAATGCAGTGATATAAAAAATAAGTAAAAATAATTCTAATATTGCACAAAGGATAGAAAAAAAAATTCAGTTATTCTCCATATATTTTTCAGATATCTCTCTGTCAAATTTTCCCAAAACACACGCAGAAAGCTTTTTAAAGTCGTTAACTGTATGCTGGAAATGACATTTATTACTAAAAATGCTGTAACTTTTTTACTAGTAAACGGAAAATAAAAAACTTGGTAGCGTTACAAAACTAAGAAATCAACCTACAAAATTAAACCATAAAATATTTTTGTAAATTTTTGACGAAATCCGCGATTTTGAGAAAGTCGAATATTTTAATCCACTGAAAATGAAAAGTAGCCACACATAATTAAATACAATTATACTGAAATAATTATAAAATTAATTTAAACAATTATCAAAAACATGAAAATATAAATGCCAATTTAAGTATACTTTCTTATAATATTTGTAACTGGGAGCTATTAAATAAAATGAAATTGCTTTATCAAAATGAAGAATTATTTGTTTACAAATGGTGTTGCCGGATGCCTAGTTCTATCTGACACAAGTTCGAATTACAGTCAATGGGCCTCATAATTTTGAACCATAATCATATGACGTCTTGTCAAAATTACATTGGTGTGCAAAACTTAAGCAACAATCTAAATTTTAAGCAAATAGCCATGAAATTGCAGAAAAGGGGTTATTGCGATCAGTACAATGAACACGCAATTCAGTAGATAGGTGATGCGTATGCAAATGTCAGGAACAAAACGTCATAAGCGACGCGTACGCAAAACGCGTGTGGTCAGTGCATGCAGCTCAAGACTACAATAAAAGAAAGAACGGAGGCTCAGTTAAAGACATTCGCTGCAAGTGAAAGTGAGCTCTTTCGTGAAATATGGCCAGAAGAAATCACCTGGATGACTTCACACAAGGAAGAATGATTGGAAAGCTGGAGGAGGGGCTGGTTTGACTAGTGTAGCTGAAGAGTTCGGAATCACAACAACAGTGTCGTTTCGCGCGCTTGAAAAGCCTTTTAAACCATAGGTACAGTTGTTAGAAAGGTTGTTGGGGGCAGCCCTAGAAACACAACAGCAGTGGAGAACTGATATATCATCCTGCAGGCAAAAAGAGCCTGATATCAGTTATTAAGCATCATTGCTCAGCAACTGTGGGCAGCAACAGGGTGACAGTGAGGTTTAAAGTGGCCTATTCACGCGCCGTCCTGAACGCTGCATCCCTTTGAAAGTTAGCCATCGGTGGCACCGTTTAGAGTGCTGAAACTGGACAGCTCAGCATTGGAGTCGCGTGCTCTTTACGGATGAGACTCGTTTCTGTGCCACAAGCTATTCTCAACGCCAGTTGATTTGGAGATACGCCAGGACGCGATTTCATTCCTGTAACATCATGGAAAGAGATTGTTACGATGGTCCTGGAGTTGTCGTCTGGGGAGGCATTCTGCTGAATGGACGGACTGAGCTCCACGTTTTCGACAGAAGTTCCATAACTGGAGATCGCTATTGTAAGCTATTCTTTCCCATGTGCATCTGTTCCGAGGTGCTATTGGACCATACTTCATTTTTATGGATGACAATACACTGCGACACCAAACTGCTGATGTTCAGCAGCTACTGGAAAGTAAAGTCATCACTCGAAGGGATTGGCCAGCGTTCTCCTCTGATTTAAATCTTAAAATCATGTGTGGGATGCTTTGGGGAGATTCCTTGTGGCACGATTACATCCGCTGGGGAACACCAAACAACTGAAACAGATGCTGATTGAGGAATGGGCACTTTTACTTCAAGAACTGTTGGAAAATCTGGAACTGGGTATGGAAAGACGGTGGGAAGCAACCATTGCAGTAAGAGGAGGGCATATCCCATACTAAGGAACATTTACTTGTTTATCCCCTTAGACAGACAATCAAGTGTAACGGTACTATGAGTTAAAGCCTTTGTTTTGTTTGATTTCATACAACGAGGCGCATCCAGAAAGTAAGTTTCCAATTTTTTTTTCTTTTTTAAAAGAACTCACACTTTTAGGAACATATTTATTGGAAACACAAGTACAGCAATGCTTCAGCTATTTTTCAACATAACCCCCACCAGAATTGAGACACTAGTTGTATCGTGAGATCAACTTTTGTGTGTGTGTATATCTCTGTCTTAGCAATTAACTGAGTCTGAAACAAATAAATGTGCATGACTCACAATCTCACAAACCTAAGCACTAACTCACTCGACCAACTGCCACCTTTCGACTAAATGAGTAATGATAGCAAACTGTGGTAGGTATAGGCCTAGATATGGACGACATTCATCACATAATAATGCAGTTTTCTCTCTGCTGCTGAGTGGAAAATAGTTCAAAATTCTCGGTTTTTCGGAGAATATATTTAGGGATAACTTTCGACCATTAAAAATATTTGGATCATGATTCTGTTCAGGCTGAGTTGAAAACGGCAAGGCCCCCAATAAGGCTGAGGCTCTAGACCCGGGCCCTGTTGGCCCATGTCTTAAGACGTCCTTGATCATGAGGCAGTTATATTAACCAAAGGGAAAAAATGCCAATTTTAATATACGGTATATGTGTTGCGTAAGCACGAGTCACGTGGATTTTATTCATTTATTCCCTCGTGGATTATTAATTATTCTATTTTCAATTTTTTTTTTTTTATGTTGTAGGTCATACTTTCTTCTTGTGCTTCTAAAAGAATAATATATTTGAGTTTTAATTTGACTTTTTTCCTCTTTTTTTTGAAAAAAAAATATATGAACATTGTTATAAAGCTGAAAATAATTTACAAAAATATAGAACCAAGATACTGCAGGGGAAAAAAAAAACAGATCTACATACCCAGAAGTAAAAAAATCAAAAAAGCCAAAGTTCAATTGAAAACTTCATTTGTTAAATCTCAATGCAACAAAAATATTAAAGGACCCCACAAGAAGTAATCGCCAAAAATGGTGACCACAGGAAAGCATCCAAGAGAAAAAATATCTTCAAAACTTTTAAAAAAATCTTTTTAAATTTATGTAAAACTGGCTGGTATACCCATTCTTCGCACGGGTGAATTGAAAAATTAAACTATACAGACTGAAGCACACACACACATAAAGGAGTTTTTAAAGAGTTAATTTTACGGGAATTGTAAATTAAACAAAAAAAAAAGTTTTTGCATATATCAGCTAAATAAAAAACCATGTTTGCTTAATTTTAAGTTTGTAGATATAACAGCTGATAAAAAAGATTTTTTTAAAAATTTATAACGCCCGTAACTCTGTTGTGAGTTGAATTTTGAAAACACCTTCCTTCTGCTCAGCAAAAATAACACATTGTTACAAATTTTGTGTAATAAACTCTTAAAATAGTGTAAATAATTTGTTCTGGATGTGTAATACGTTAATATTAAATCTCTATATACAATATTGAATTTATTGAACAATCTCTCTATATACAATATTTAATTTAATGAACAATCTCTGTATATACAATATTAAATTTAATGAACAATCTCTCTATATACAATATTCAATTTACTAAACAATCTCTCTATATACAATATTCAATTTACTGAACAATCTCTCGATATACAATATTAAATTTTCTGAACTATCTCTCTATATACAATAGTCAGTTCAAAACAGGTCTAAGAAACAGTAGGGTGAAACGAATCTGCAAGCAGGGGAGGGGGGGGGGGGGGGACCCGGGACCTTGTCCCTGGCGGTGGGGGGGGGACTGGGTTGGATGAAACGAAACCCCAAGCAAGGGATGAGAAGGTTGCATGACCTTTGACAGTGTGTCGGTTGAAATAAATGATCCCTATTTGATACGGATATTGTTCACCATTTCATTGGTTTTAATTTTATTTTCGTAGAGCCCTAATTTTTTTTTCTATAATAAGAGTAACCTAAGTTATTATTTATAACATTAGCTATTTGCCAGTGAAAGTTTCGTCAAAATTGGTCCAGCCGTTTCAGAGATTAGCCGGAACAAACAGACAGACAGACACAAATTTTAAAAAATTGATTTTTTTTTTCATATAAGTACCTTATATACTTTTAAATGCACTTAGTAAAAAGCTGTTAATTTCAAATTACAAACAGACACTTCATTTTTATTTATATGTATAGAAAACAAAAATTTTGTAATATTTTTTGATAGGAAAAAGTAGTAGACTTAAAAATAAGATTTACTGATTTCGGAAATTATCAAAGATAACCAATGGTGCCAACCATCTTAAAATAGAAAATCCCAAAGAAGACAGGATGCACAATCGAAATGAAACTATATCAAATCAAAAACACAAAGGAAAAGGAGAAAAAATTATATCACCCCAAAGACATTGAACTTATTATGAATGTATCCATGAAGAAAATTAATAGGATTGTCATCGTCAAAACATATTTTAACATTATAAAATTTGTCACTATTTTTATTAATTTAAGTTTGTTTTGTGTTGTAAGTAATTAAGAATAGTATTTCTATAAATAGAAACATAAATATTACTATTCCAGAAAAATATTTACATAATGTTAACATTAAAGGCTTCTTCTCTATAAAAAATATTATCTTTTAATTTTCTATTCTGTAATACTCAAAATTATATCAAGATAATTTCTAGTAAATGGGTTATTGTTTGTTTTAATAAGGTTCAGATAATTAAGAAAAATTATCAGGAATAAATTTAGTATTTTTACCAAAAACAGTTAAATCATCAATATATATCCAGATATATAAAAATCATGATAGTTAATATTTTTTTTCAAAAAAATATAAATATAATTTAGCTAAACATTTTCTAGCTGGTCCCGCTTGTGATAGGCCTTTAATTTGATTATTGATATTGCCATTAACATTAATATATTTTTAAGAACTAATTCAATAAGTGTATATTAAATTGGAGGAAATTCACATAAAAACTATTTATATCATAACTATTGTAATTTTCTTTAATAAAATGTTAATAATATCAATCATATTTATTGAGTTAAGTTAATTCTCAAAATACTTACTATGTATAAAGTATACATAGTTAGTTTCTCTCAATTTTCTACAATTTTCTAGTTTTTCACTACTTTTTATACTATTATTAATCACGTTGCTATTTCGTAAAATGATCTGTAAAAGTTTGACAGAAGTATACTCTGTAAGTTTTAAAACCATTTGTAAGTGTTCCGAAATTTAATAGGATTTTTATGGAATTAAGGGGTTAAAAAATTTATGATAACTCATGCTTAAGTATTTAAAATATAGTCAAACATACGATTACTAATTTCTCTACAATACAACTCAGATTTATGAAAGGAATTATTATTCTGAAAATGCTTACTAAGCATAAAATGCTATAAAAATATTTATAAATAATATCAGAATTTCCAAGCACTTCATTAATATTACTATAATGAGATTTTTGCAAGTTTTTAATCATACATTTAATAATTTTATAAGAAACCTCAAAATTAGTTTAAATTTTTTTTATTTCTTGAGAGAGATTCTTTAAAAATGCATTTAAATTTCCCCCAAACCTTCAAAAGTAAAACATATTTTAAAAAAATTGTAATAAATGAATATAAATCTCTATTAATCTGTTGTTTAACGGTACTGTCGTTAACAGAAATATTTAATCTAAAAAAACCAGTGCCTTTTTCAATACAAATATCTATCTTAAAATATTATCTTTAATAATGTTCAAGTAACCAGTTAATGATTGGCTTATCATTAAATTCATGGTAATAAAAGAATTTACGATTCTATATGTTTTATAATAGAGACTGACCTACAAATTTTTTGGTCATATTTATGAAGACTTTTTTTACTAATAACATTCTTAATTGGAAAATGTAACAAATGTTTATTAAAAAACACTGGTCAAGTCACATTTATTAAAAGATTCCTCCATTAAAAAAGCAAAGTACAGTATTAAGTTTTAAAAGCAGTTATTTTTTACTGACTTTTTAACTAAGAATTTATAAATATGTCTGTAATAGAATTTTGAATTATCGTAATCAGAATACGCAGCTTAGCCAGAATGGACGAAGAACGAAGAATTAATAAAATGCCAGAAAGAATCCATAAAAAGTCAGAATGAAGAATAAAAAAAATAAAATAAGGTAAATTTATTTTCTTCACTTGATTGTATACCATTTTTTTCTTGTCCCTTATGTATTCAATAAAATATTTCAAGGTTAAAAAAAATTTTGGTATTCAGTATTTCGCAGTTTTCACATTTTTGAGAAAACGCGTCCATCTCATTTCTTATAATGGTTTTGAGTTAAAATTTCAAATCCAAACATGTCACAAAAATTGAAAAATATTATATAAGCTTTGTTAAGTCCCCCCTCCCTCCCAAAAAAATTACCAGAGAAAGTAATATTGAATTGTTTCCAATGATATTCTGGTCTTGCATGGCTTTTTAATCTCGAACTTAAATGTACCTTATCATCAAGTCCAAATAAATACAAACAAGTAATATAAAAACAAATTAAGTCAATTCCTACTTAGATCAACAAAGAAAATTTTATTTTAATTACTTTTTATTAAATAATTACAACATAAATGTGTATATACATATGACAGAATCACACTATTAAATGACAAAATAGAAAGCGATTTTCCATGCAATTTTCTATTTTCCTTTCTATATAGGGTGTTGGACTATTATGTTTGTTACTATTTATTCATTAATTTAATTTAATTATTCCAATAAAATAGTATAGTAAAAAGAAATCACATTTTAAAAAATTAGGCCATCCCAGGTAGGTTAGATTTGAACCCACGACCTTTGTACTAGAGGTCTAATGCGCTATCCATTGTGCTACAGGAACAGAACGAGCGATTTTCCTTTTTATATATGGTGTTCGACTATTTTTTTGGTTGTTATATTGAATTGAATACTAATTATATTGAATAAATAAATTAATATTTGAAAAAACTTTTCGCATCAAGTGTCATCCATGGTTTATCCATGGCATGGGCCACATGCGGGTCGCGTGTTGGACACCCCTGATCTAAAGTAAACCACTTTTATTTTGGCTTTAACACTTATGAGACAGTGCCAATCTAAGCTAATTTCGGGCCCTCGGCGCAGAAGATTTACATGCACCCCTGGCACTTGCGGATCGAAATTTATTACCAGAACACCTGCTTAAATCCAACTTATCCGGGCCCCTTACTAGTCCTTCCAGGCCCAGGGCCCCTGGGCGACCAGTGGATAAACCGGCACTGTTATGAGAATTATAGAGAATGCACTCTGATAACTAAACCCGAGGAGCAATAAAACTTATTAATTTTACTATATATAAACACTTATCTCTTCTCTTGAACGCTTTTGCTGCCGTCTTGCTTAATCGTCAGCTGTAAGATGGATGACTTTCACCTTTCTCTTCCTTCCCTTTGGGATTAATATTACGAAGTGCGACCACCGGTTGCTCACACTATGCTTTCCTCTTAGGATCAATTTTCAACCATCACACCACCTACTCCACGACTAGCACTTAAATAGAAGTTTGCATTTGCATAAAATCAAGTCCTCTCTACGGAAAGTGATTTTCAACTAAAATCACAGTTAAAAAAAGTATTTGCACAAGAGGATTAGAAGAAGCCCGAATAGAGCCTGTTGCAATTAGACTAAGCAAACATGTTCTTTCAGTTGAGTAGAAATACGCAAAGAATGGGTCTAGAAAAAATCGACCCTCTTGGAGTCGCGGGGGCCGTTATAGACGAAAGTAAGTTCTATTACATCTTAGTACTTGAAATTTGGGAAACGTGCTCCTTTCCTTGAGTAAAGATCCGCCAAGAAAGAGTTTTGTGTAAGTTTTCTCCCGGATGGGGGGGGGGGAGATGCAGGGATTTTACACACAAAAATTCCCATTTTTAAACTAGACTTACAAACTTGAAATTTGACAATCTTCATTCTAAGGAGTAGAGATCAGCTAAGAACAAGTTTTTTTTTTGAAAATATACTTTCAAGGGAGGTTGCAGAGGTGTTATAGATAAAAAGTATTCCAGTTTTTGAGCGACTTGAAATTTGGAAAACATGTTTCTTTTCTTGAATAGAGACCCGTTAAGAACAAGTTTTCCTGAAATTGTCTCCCCAAAGGATTGTTTGGTTTACGGGTATATTATAAATAAAAAAAAAATTCCTATTTTCGAGTTATTAGGCCAAGAGACGAAATTTGGCCGGCACATTTCTTTGATGATTAGAAATCCGCTAAAAAGAAGGTTTGCCGAAATTGAGTCCAAAGGGGAGGGGAGGTATGGAAGCGTAAAAGAAGAATATACTTTCATTTTAGAAAATAAAGCCACTGTCTTTTTTAAATCAAGAGACAAAATCTGTAGGGATATTTTTCCAAAACATTAAAAACTTTTCTATAGGACTACTTAGAGAAAAAAATAATTTAAAAACAATGTATAGTTATACAATATAAGAAAAAATCCAGAAAAATGGGAGGATGGAATGGTCAACCTTTTTGGGAAGAGTGTCTGATAAAAAAATTATGCGCGCCACGTCCGATTTTTTCAGCAAAAAATACGAAAAGGTGAAAAAATGTTACTTAAAGTCTTATATTAAAGGATTTTTGCACAAATAGCTAATTTTTTTATGAAAGTTTCTCTCTATATATAAGTAGTGGAAATTTAAAAATAATATAATAAATAAGACAAAATACAAAGGTTTTATTGTTAATAAAACCTAAGCGAATACCAATACAAATGAGTAACTTGAAATATTTCTTTCTAAATTCTTGAAGTGGCTTTTGAATTTGTAGGGGTTTTTTTACCAACTATATTAGGATTAATTCTCTTGAAGATGCAGACAAATTAGGTCGTTTTAGATGCATATTAGTTAATTTTGAGGGATATTTTGATTTTATTACGTTTATCATAGAAAACGTTTGTTCACAAACATACGAGGGTTGGGGCATAAGTCATAGCAACTATTTTTTTTTCTTGTATGTGAATGGATCCCAAACGTATATGTGTCGTGTGGAAGTTCTGCAGGCATAGTGTGTATACAAAAGGACAGATGGCTTTGTGATAGCTGGTAGTAGTGCAGCGAGGGCTATGAAATCAGTCAGTTGGTGAGTGTCGTGTGATGGAAGTAACCCGTATTGAGCAGCGTTCTTACATCAAAGCCGTTCTCCGAGGGAAAAATGCAATGGAATACCACAGTCAATTAGTGGAAATCCTTGGAAATAATTCCTTACCATACTGTACAGTAGCACGGTGGGTGTACTGAGTTGTCATTCTTTTGCACCGTGAAGACCATATTGCCCTGTATATATACTACCGTAATAAATTAGTGTGTTACGATATTTCATTGCTATTCATTGTCCACACATGTAGTTAACACCTTGTCCTTTCGTCTGTATATGTCACATTTTCCAACTGTACTGGTATCTTCAAGGAAAAAAAAACATCTGCCATGACTTTTGCCCCAACCCTCGTATATTGATCCACACCAACAATAATATCTTACAACCGAATCGTGTTAATTTGGAAAATTGCTGTGGTACAAATTTCTAACATGCAATATCATTCCGATCACTTGCAGTTGAAATAAGTTCCTTATATCTGCTTTTCAGTGAAGTACGGTGCTGTAGGTCAATAATTCCTATTTTGATTTCAGGTGGGTAACAATTAACGTCTTGCAGAGAAATTGGATTTGTGAAAAGATTCTCATTTTTTTTATCATGTTGAAAATCATGAAACCTAGATCTGAATGAATCCTTCAAAAAGGATATTAAATTTTTAAATCTATCATAGTTTGGAGCATTATAAGCTTTGGTAGGCAGTTCCTGCATTAATGAGAAACGTTTTAATCTTTTTTCTCCAAAATACAGAGACAAAAAAAAAAGCAAATTTGTTCCTAAAAGCAAGTAAACGACCAACTAGGGCAGGAGAAATATAATCTTTTCTCTGTAATCATAAATCTTTAAATTGTTGAAATATTCCATAATATTGGTAAGAAAAACTAAATCTCATTTCCAGTCTTCATTCTTAAGTAGCAAGCCCTCAATGAGCAGTTCATTGTTTTCTCCCACATACTTTAAAACACGCTCCCTCAAATTCCAAAATCTCGCAAGAGCACCTCCTTTTTAAGGCTGTTTTCGGGTAATGTTTAAGAATAGGACCCAAACTCGGAATATTTTTTCATATATAAAAGCACTCAAACATTATTATTATATTCTGGCTACACTATCCTGCAAAAAATCCCTTATTTTATCACACTATTCATTTTTATACGAGTTGACGCATTTTTTTCTCCTATACCGTAATGCTAAATGAGCCATCCCTTAACATGTTAAAAGAAAAACTAATTATTTATGAAATATTTTTAAATTTTAAAAACACTATCTTATAAACAAATGTATGAGGTACAATGTTACAAATTTTTTTAAACATTGAGGCATTTTTTCTGTTCGAAAATGTGCTCCGCGTTTAGTTCACGCTCTTGGTAATATGGCAAAAACAGCCTTAAAGCCTGGGCATCCAATACTAAGGGTGTATTCTCCGCATGATATAATTCTCTATAGTAATTCAATTAATTAAAAGTATTTAAAATAAATTATGGTTTTTTTTTTGTTTTTTTTTTTTTTTGAGATTTTAATATTAAAATGAAATCGTGCAGGGAAAAAAAAAAGAAAAATTATTACTACCTTTTCAATTTTTTAAAATCTTTCTATAAGTCTTCGCGTGCCACTGTCACAAGTCCGTCTTGCCGCATCGTGCCGCGGATTGGCCTGGGCTAGTATATAGGTGATCTTACAGTTTCCTTTCTTAGAAGTATAATTATAACAAAAATGTGTGTCAAAGCCATGTTTTGATTTGTTCATGTTGATATTTTTAGTTATTTTATTTAGTAAAGTATAATATTACAGAATATTTAAAAAATTGCCTTGATTAATGAATAATTTATTCATTTTCTCATCTTGCTGTAAAAACGTATGATTAGCTGTTACTGCACAAGCACAACGAGAGGCTTTTATGGTTGTCTCAAGACATCACGTCATCCAGGTTAATATCCTAAGGCAGTACTTCTCAAACTTTCAATATTGGCGACCCAATTTTCAATCATAATTTTCCTCACGCTCCCTTCATACAATAACAATGTATTGAATTCAATAATAATGAACTTTAACGCTGAAAATATACACCGTACAAATTATCAAGATAAGTATTAAATTTTGTATATGACAAGCTCATTGGGATCACTTATAATTATTAAACTTGTTCTTAACTCATTGTTGATGAATTAATGATCAAATACATTGTTCAGTACTTATACATTTATAAGTATATTATATCAGTGAAAATAAGTATTTTACTTTTTATTATAGCTGAATGCATTTTTGTTTTTCATCCTTTCAGTAAATTAATAATTTTTAATTTTCAACTTTTTGATATGCTCGAGCACCCCTGGTAGGATTATCACGCCCCCTAGGGAGCGCACCCCACAGTTTGAGAAACGCTGCCCTAAGATAATTGTGACTTGAAGTACAGAGTCCTAGAATATTCTATGATTAAGGCATCCGACTACTTGCGACAACTTTAAAAAAAAAAAAAAATGGAGATATAGAGATTTTTTGTGGTTTTTAGTTTATTTAGTACATTTTAAGAAAAAAAGGCTAAAATTAAGAAGAGAAATATAAATTATTACTACTAAAAGGGAAAAAAATGGGTAAAAATTGCCAAAAAATTACATAAATGAGGCCCGCTTTGTACAAATAGTCAATGAACAAATGCTCAATCATTCAATTTTGGTGTTTTGCTTTGCTATTCCTTTTTGAAACAACCTTCAGGAAAAGAGATATTTTAATTTTTACAAAATCTAGAGCACTTTATCTTAGTTATTATATAATTGCTTTAAAAAAAACAACCATTGATTATATTCACATACAGAACTGTAAATTTTATAATAAAACAGTGATTGATAAATCTGAAGCTTAAAACAAGCTTTCAAATCCAAGAGGGCTAAGGCAAAAAAGGAACTCCTGTGAGGAGAACGGTTTGGCCAACATAGGGTCTTCTAGATCAGAGCTACGGCAGCCATGAATGACATTTCTGACTCTTTTTAAGATGGATCTATTCATAAAAGAAAAGTTAAACCTACTCGAAGATTGATAACGGCCATTGGAAGCAAGGCCATTGGCGACTGATTTGTTATCTGGGTAGGCCTGTCCAGCGGCATCTCTAACTGAGTTACAGATTTCAAACTTTCCGGTTCTTTGTTGATGCTCTTGACTAATTTCCAAAGTTTTGAGTCGGAAGACCTAGGGTCAATTTCCCTACACATTTCTCTTTCCCTTTTTTTCTTTTCAGATGAGCACAGGGTAACTTTAACTCTGCATTGATTTTATTTATCTCGGATTTTGTGTTGTTGGCCGTACCATAAAGGTCTCTAAAAGGCATTTTCTCTTCGCTAGAATAGGAGAAAGGGTGAAAGTGTTGTGAGAAAAATAAGGAATAATGTTAACATTACCCCTTGCGATGTAAGATCTAGCCTTGTCAAGAACAGTTTTTCGAAAACTGTCCAATTGTGAGTTAAATCATCAGTCATAGGTTCTGAGGCCAAGCAAGTGTCAACAGTTTCCCTAAATGAATCCTAATTAGCCTTTTTGAAGTTCCAAAATTTATCCCGGTTGATAAATGTACGCTGCCGTTAGCTAAATTCTATGAGGATGAGAAAGAGATAACTTCCATTGAGATCCAGTAAGGACCAGGCATATTAAGGAGAAATATCTGCACTGGTAATAGAAATATCAAGGGCCTCAGAAAGTGTTGTAGCTGAAGGACGAATGGGTATGGGCTCCATCATTTCGGATCATAAATTCTTTATCATCCATCCCTTTCAGTATGTCCTCTTCTCTATCCTTGTTGCAAGTGGATCCCCATATGGTATGTTTGGCATTCAAGTCCTCCAGAATGATTGTGTTTTTATCCATGAAGTTAGAAAAATTAGTGGGTAGATGACTTTGGTTTGGAGGAAGATAAACATTGAGAATATGTAACGGTTTTCCTCTCCAGACTATCTTGACTGCTTGAATTTCACGATTCGATATTTGATTTAGAGAAAAATCAATACTCTGGTGTTTTACATCCCTATGAAGAAAACCAAGCCTCCTCCTCTACTGGAAGATTTGAAAGTTGTTATGATCTCTTATTTTAAGAGCTGTAGTTTTCTTTAATTTTGTCTCCTGTATAGCAATCACTTGAACTTTGTTCAAATCTGCTATTTTCAAGAGTCGAGTTTAGTTTTAGTAGCCAAAGTAGCTAAACAATTAATGTTACACGGCAGAATTTTCAAAGCTTGAGTAGACTATAGTTTACATGACGAATGACTTCGTCGAGCGCGTCCCTGATTTGTCTGCATGACAGACGATGCAGCATCTAAATTGAGAGTCAATTAGTTCATATGGAGGAGGAAATGTGCAGCTTCCATTGATCTAAGGATCGGAGCACCAAATGGTAGAATTCTGTCTTGGCTCCAATGCCTGCTGATTTTAGCTGGGCATAATGATATGGCCTTCCAATCTAGAGTAACCCTGCCAGGTGTGAACTCCCAACTACTTCACCCATTCCACCCAGGCAACACCAGGGTGAGGCAATCAGCAGGACTTGGGAGGGCCTGCAACGTTGTATTTACGTGTACCTTCGGAACACATCTTTGAATGCTCATTGGTTGATGTCACATGGGCATTGCAATGTGAAATTATCGAATTAAAGTAATAAGAAAATATCTCTGATGTCATTATAACTTAAATTTTTTTACAAGATGCACTTGAAATCAATGTTTCGCATTTTCCTTGTGATCTTGCAAATTATAGGGGGGAAAATTAGTATGTCAACAAATCAATTAAAAACGGATCAACCTTTTTTTAAAAAAATAATTTAAAAATATTATACTTAAAAAAATTAGAGAAATTAAAAACAGTAAATTTTGTAATGTCATACATTAATTTATTAATATTTCCTTAAATACAATTTCAAAAACGAAACTCGAAAGTATTTCTGCTCAATATATATTCCAGAAGAGGGCAGCTCTTGAATATAAACAAGCTGTTAACTCTTCCATACGTACTCCCTGTTTTGCGCTCAGAATAATATTCCGGCAGTGTAATGCGGGATATAAGAATTTAGATGTGAAAAACTCCAGTAATATTAATGGAGTTAAAAAACAATAAATACTCTAACGTTGCTTGGATTCCCCGTATTTACAATTGGACTGGTGCAGTGCTGTCTAACAAAACGTGATGCATCAAATCATAACGTTGTAGCTAAAGGGATAGGCTTTTAAATTCAACAATTTGCAATTGTGTTTATAGAACTAAGCCTATCCACAGTCAAAATGGCGGACTTAGAGGCAGTTCTAGCAGATGTGAGCTATCTTATGGCTATGGAAAAAAGTAAATCTACACCAGCTGCTAGAGCCAGTAAGAAAATAGTATTACCAGATCCGAGGTATGTGTTAAATGATAGTCGTACAATCAGGTCATGTTGAGCCCAATAATAACATTAGAACACATTCCGTATGAACACCGTCAAATAATTCCCTTAAAACTTTATATTATTCATTTGTTTATAGTTTTATACAAACAATAACAGCCAATTTTCTTAAAAGAAAAAACTTAGCCAAATATGGTCTGACCTATTCGCATGACCTAATGTCTAGCCGCCCGCTTAGTAGAAGTATGGTACACAGTAGTTCGTTTTTCCGGTTTTGATTTGTAACTAAGATATTTAACATTAAAAAAGCATCTTGTCAATATTAGAAAATCAAAGATTGGATACCAAATATGTATCTGATCACATTATTTAATTTTAATTCGAATTTACTTGCATATTTCTAAAATCCCTGTCAATAAGCAATTTGATCTTTTATCTAAAATTTAATTGTTATTCTATTCTTTATGCGTGGAATATTAATCAGATAGTTCTAAATCTACTTGACAAACCTTTAAGTTATTAATATATGTATTAAATCATTAGACAATTTTAAAAAGAAAGGTACCCAATTCTCTTATTCCAAGTTTGTTGATATTTCTTGAAATTACGCTAGTTACTAATATATGCTTGTAATGTAAATAAATAATTGTGAAGTAATATATTAGTGTGATTTCGATTTTAGGAGTGCAATTTAAAGCAGATATTAAAATTTACAAATATTAACAAAAATATAATTGTAGCCTCAATAGGTGTCAACAGTGTTCTTGTTATATACTAGAGTTCACAGATCTAATTCATTTTAATAACGAAGAATGTAACCATTTTGATGCTGAAGAGGTGGTGAAAATAATGTGAGACATATATATATATTTCTCTTGCATCATTCATTTACCAAAAAAAATTATTGTAATAAATTTATTTTGAATTTTCCTTTTGAGATTTTTAACTTTAACATTCTTAAATCTAGCGAATAAAATGCTTCCTGATGTTGCAAACTTTAAGTTAAATATTATTCAAAAAGTCTCATTGGCATACAATAAGCAAATTATATTTGATGAAAAAGAGGGAGTTTAAATTGACGAGAAATAGTAGATTCATAATAATTAATATAATTTTTTACATTGATCTATGTGGTTTGTAGTAGTGTCAAAATAGCTATGGAGAAAATGCCTTTTAATTTTGGTTATGTATTTTGAATTAATCCTTACTAGAAAATATATAAAAGTTACGATGCACATTGGGTAAGTGAAATAAATGGAAGTATATTTGGTCTTGCGTGCATTTCGTAGCCCATTAAATTAAAAATATTTGGCAATATGTTTTCTTGCAATGTAAAAGTAAGTCTTGCTTATGATATAAATATGTTCATTTAATTCTCAAAATGAAACGTAATCCATAAGTGACTGTGAATTTTTTCACACATATTTTTGGATTTGATTGTCTGTTTATATTGACAAGCTGTATTTCTTCACATAGGAATATGTTAATTAATGTTTGTTTCAAATATAAGAAGGGAAATTTTTTTTAATTCAAGATAAGTTGTGCTCACAAAGAATAATTTAATCTTGCAGAATAATGCAGATGAATTGTATAAACATGAATGTGATTCCTTAGATGTACAGCAAATATTTTTGTTTTTTCACTAAATTGGTTTTGATTTTTATTGAATAGTCCTGTAAATTTATGTTTAAATAATATAGTCATAATAATTTATCGTAGTTGCATTAGAAGTATGAAAAAAAGATGAAAGTATGTCTATTAAAAAGAGCATAAACATAATATATTATTTTTATCTTTTATTTTATAAATGGAAGAGCTAATTTTAATAGTGTTAATTGATTTAGAGAATAAAAACTAACTTTATAAAGAAACACAGAAGAAGTATGTAATGTGCTTTGTAATTTTTAAAACAATAACCTGGTTTTAATGTGTGTTTCCAAAATATTAACTTAAGTGTTTGTTATTAAATTTTTTAAACATTTAGCTTGTTGATCTTATGTCAATATGTATAAATGCCATATCAATATGTAAAAAACCTTTCATTGCATTTCATCTTTTTGGCAAGATGTTTTTCATTTTCTATTTTGTGAATTTATTATTTTTCATGATGTGCATATATTTCTTGTATTTTTCCTATTGTGGAATTACTAGTATTGCTGTTAGCACTGTTTACTGCTTTCTTTCACAATATTCCTTTTTATAATATACATGTATCAAAATGTAGTAGAATTTTAAAATCGATTGAAATTTCACTGTCTCAGCACGAATCACCTTGTACTTTTTGGAATATACTTTTTTCTATTTCGATAACCTCTCTAAATTGTATATGAACTATTAAATTTTTGCACACGATAATTTTTTTAAAGTTTACAATAAACTTAAGCCAGTTGTGAACCCAGTCTACACCAAGAGTAGTCATTTATTCATTTAATGAAGGTTTTCTTTTCTTATTTTTGTCAATTGGCATAGTGTGGAAGTTTGGAAAGGGGATTCCAGCTCAAGAGTCATCCTCATCACTTGACCCTGGTTTAAAATTAGTAGGTCTGTCACCACAAAAGCCCTTGTTTTGCTTTGGAATGCAACATAAATTAAAAATGAAATGAAATCAAACTATTTTTTGTCAGTGCTACATAATATATCTGATCTGAAATTCCATTTTGTGTTTGAAGTTGAGCATTACTTTTCCAACTTGAAGAATAAGCCAATAGTAAGCATACCCTACAGTTAAAGAAAGCCTTTTGAATGTAGAGGTTAGTGAAAACTGAATAGTTAATAATTTTTCTATTACAAGTTTTTATTATGCTTATTAAATTAGAATGTCAAACATTTGGAATAAATTTAAGTGATACTAGTTGAGGGAAAATTAAGAGTTAATACAACTCTTAATTTCTGTCTTCTCTCTTACAGTGGTATTTCATAAGCTTAATCTTTTTTATTTCCGTTTGTTTTCTAATATACAAACCAAAATTGGGGCCCGGGCGGATTGTTTTGGTGGGGGCGGGGGGGCAAAATGTTGAAATTTTTTTTAAAAAGCTGTGTCAGTCTTATGCAATAATCATTATGAGCAGACCTATAACAGAGAGTCCACAATATAGTTCAGAAACACTTTAATGTGCACACAATGGCTTTTAACTGCATTAAACATTGTTACGATTCCAAGTCCGAAATAGGAGACCATAGTCTTTGCACATGTCACTAGCATTACTTAAAAGAAAGTTGTGGAAGTGTTTCGGGAGGTAGATAGGTCTAGTTTTAATTCTAAAATTATTTGTGCTGAAAATAATAAAACCATTGATTTTAAATTATAAAATGCTTTGTTTAACTTTATTTGGTTATGCATGATTTTATATTGTATGAGAAAGTAAAATGCTTGCATGAATCAATATGTTGGCAAGTTTTTCCATTAGATGTTCCAATTTCTACTATTTATTTTTTAAATTCTTTATAATAATATAATGTATCATAGTATTACACTAAAGGTAAAGCATAATTTTAAATATTTTTGGCTACTTGGATATAGATTTTTTTAATAACACATGCTAAAGTATTTGTAATATCAACAAAATAAATGGAGAAATTATTTATGTGATTAATGTAGAAAAACCATACTGAGAGATTATATTTTAGAAAGATTTTATGAAATACCTTTCATTGAAAGTAGATTTATTTGTAGAAATTAGTTGTGCATTTTTGTTTTATTTTCAACTCAACAATCACCATCGAGAAATGAGTTCAAGTCTTAGTTATGCTGAAGACCGACCATGTAGTGGGGCTCTGATGTATGTTAAATCTGTCAGTAATTAAAGTTCTCCTGTTTGCATGGTGTGGTAGTTTGGGGAAGGGGGTCCCTGCTCAGGTATTGTGTGTCCTTGTCTCTTGATCGAGGGCCGAAATTATGAGGTCCGTTGATAGTAGCCTTTTCTTGTTGCTATTTGGTGCTATGTAAATAAAAAATTACTCGCTCCTGTGTTAAATATTTCTTGAAAAAAACATTAACCTGTTGATTGTGAACTATGAGATGATTCATGGTTTGCGTTGTTCCCAGAATGTCAATCATGAGTTCTCATGATTTATTTACTTGCTACATTTTATGCAAGTACTATGTGATTCGTAGTACATCAGTGCAAATGTAAATTTTGTTATATTTTTGTAAATTATGTAATAAATAATTTGTAAATATTGGCTTTTTTACATCAAAATCCTGAAAAGTATCATGGCAGTCAAGGTTTTAAAACACTTATTTATTATCCTGTTGGAAATCTAAAAACTTATTTTATTTTTTCTTAAGTGTACATAATTTTGGCATATTTATAATGTTAGATATTTGGAGCATCTGTATTTATTCAATTATTTAACTCAATAAGGCTTATGCTAAAATTTCAACAATGTATTTTCTTGAATGATAACGATTCCTGTCACCTAAAATGTGAAAAATCAAGAAAACCTTATTAAATTACCAGAATTCAATTTATCTCCATATAATAAATTAAGCAAAGAAACTACAATTTCACGTAAGTTCATAATGTTGCAATTTTCAACTTCATCATCCTCCCTATTTTTTTTAGTGATGTACTTAAGGGATGCATTTGATTTCCAGTTAGGATATAAGGCACATCAAATTAAATTCATGTCCAGATTGGAATTTATAACCGTACAAATTTATTAGTGATGTATATAATTTTTGTAGTGAATTTTTAAAGTAAAGTCATTCATTACTTTGGTCACTTCTAGATAAAATTCATGTTCTTATAAATGCTTTTGGACAACTAGCTGTAGAAACTATCACAGTGAAAAGAGTAATGTGTGAAGAATACATGTGACAAATTACATGTGTGTATTAAATTATCAATGCTATATATAAAAAATTAGAGAGGTGTTGTTTTTCAGATGGTATAATCAATATGAATGAGAATGTTTTGTTAGATAAAAAGAGGGAAGTTTGTCTTTATTGATATATTATTGATTTTGAAATTTTTGTAAATCTTTTTGTAAAATATTCTGAAGTAAATTAGTGCAAACATATATTTGTAGTTTTATGATGAAGAGAATAAAAAAATTGATTGTATTTTAAATGCTTAAATTTTTTTTTCTTCCAGTTTATTTTTTAAATGATACCAGCACATAGAATTATTCTAAAAGGAATTAAAACTATGATCTTAAAAAATAACTGTCCAGAGTTATTAGTTTTGTATAGACAATCCATTTCAGTCTTAAAATGTTGAAATCTTTAATTGTATGGAAGTATTATTTATTGTAATTTTTTAAACTATTCTAAAATTTTTCACTCTTTCCCTAATGTGTCCAGGACAAATTTTCAATTAAAAGGAAGAATTCTCGTATTAAATTTTAGGAACTACTTAAATGAAAAATTGTTCTTTTAATTTGTAAATTCATTTTTTAAAAATTAATCTTAACTTTCTTTTGTTAGCCTTAAAAGTTAATCAATTAATGTATGAAAGGGAAGTATATATATGAATTCTTTTTCATCAATTTCTAAATTTACCTGTTAATTTGAAGGGAAAAAAATGTATTGTTGAATTAACTTAAAGAAAGGGGGATCTTTCAATTTGCTTTTTTTTTTTAAAAAAATATTGTAATGGTGAAGGAATTTCTACTAAAATGGTGCTGGAAGCTGAATTTTTCATTTTCAAAATGTACCGTAATAATTTTTTTTATGCTCATAAATATTTAAAGCACATGTTTCTGTGAACTGGGATGTTTTTCATTTAATAAAATTAATTTTCTAATTTTTAAAAAGAAAAAAAAAATTATAATAAGCTTATTTTTTATTTATTTTGCTATAAATCGAGTTGAAGTTCGAATTTCAAAATAATTTTTATAAGTTGAAACTTCATTTGTATCATTATTCTCTATAATTATAATCAACTTAAAATAAGTAATTCATTTCTCATTGCGATTGGATATTTTGATGAAAAAATACGAAATTTATCTTGAATTGAGCGATTTAAATAATGGAATAGTTAAATCAATTATATTTATTAATAGTGATATTATGTATTAATAGAATAAATGACTGGATAATTACGAAGTTATAAATTTATGTTTAAATGGCGATATATAAATTGTATGTGCTTTTTTTAAATTTTAGGATAACATTCTCTATTTTTCAGTTTTTAATTAATATTAATTGATACATGAATGTGTGTTTAATGTATTTTTGTCCTGATTAGTGTGTTGAAGGCTTATGTTTAGGATTGGTTTAACCATTGTCATCCTGAATTATTTTTTAAGTATATGATTCTCACATTTGATGTTTCATAAATTAGTCATTCAAAGATCTTTTTAATTTTCTAAAACTGATTTATAAAATTACTTTAGTTTGTTTTGATATTATTGGACAGAAATATCTGAAATGGTAATTGATTAATTATAATAGTTGAAGTAAAATTAAAATATAAATTAAGAGTTTATTTAAAATTTGAGCATAAAATTAAAAGTTCATTATATGTACTAATAAATGCTGCTTAAGTATTTGAACAGTTTAAAAGTTAAGATTAAATCAGGCAGAGTAAAACAATCGAAATTTCTGTGTAAGTAATTAGTTTGCTTTGTCTAAGCTATGGGTAAAAATAGAGAATATGCAAATTTCATCAAATAAGTTTTGTAGACAAATACCTCTTTAAATATAAACTGGTTCTAAAAATATTTTTTAAACATTTCCTAGAATAAAAACATTTGAAAAAAAAAATATTTTTTTTTTTTTTTAAGCAACTTTAGAAAAATAAAAAAAATAAACATTTATGATTCTGAGTCTTAAATATTTTAAAAGTGTTTAAATTCTATGTGTTTTTGAAGGAGCTTAAAATTTTTCGCTCATGATTAGTAAACTGTTTTCATGCTGATTTCTGCATTAATAATCTGATATACATTTTGTTTCGTTAAGTAGCTTTAGCGGCCAAATCCTATTTTCTTAAATGAGAACTTCAATATTTATTTCTATTTTGATTTTCATTTAAAGTAGATGCGCGTAATTGGTCATAAAATGTAGTAATATTAATTATAGTCTTGTGAATTAAATTGCCATAAACTGAGAATGTGATAAAATATTTAATGATTTTATTTTAAAAATGTGCATCCTATTTATTGCATGCACAGCCATGTAATAATAATAATAATAAAAGGATTTCTTTAACCCCTTAAGCGGTCATTTTTCCCCCAAAAATGTTCCAAAAAAGGGCACATTTTTTTATTTCATTCAACTAAGCATAATACTTAAGGTATGTGACTATCTTCGGTGCACTTTTTTTTGAAATATATAAATTTTCAACTAAATAAACACTTTTTATTTGAAATAGGGCTTAAAAGTAGGAATTCAAGTACAATTTCCGCAAAATTAAAAATAATTTTGGATATATTGGGAATTTTGAGTGAAATTTTAGTGAAAAATTGCAGTTACGGTAAGGCTTTTATTGAAAATTCTAATTAATATATTTGAATAATATCTATACAGTACATAAATAACATCATTATCTGTGTTTAGAGCTATCAGATTTGTTATACTTTTGAAAGTTTTTGAAATATGTAATTTTTTTTATGCAAGAACTCAGTTTTTTACAAAAAGCTAATGTTATTTTCTCACAAAAAGTGCAATAAAATACATAAATATATACACAGAGATTAAATTATTAGTCTAGACAGGAGATAAAACTAAATAAAACATTTTCGGAAAATTTTAATTCAATATCTTAAAAAGAAATTTTGTAGTGAACTTTACCGGGGAAGCAAGAAATTGAAAAACATAGTTTCTCAGAAAATGCAGTTAAAGATTTTAATACAGTATAAAAAATATTCTACTAATTGTACATTTTTTAAACTCACCATATTTATAGGTCAAGATCTTTTTAAATTCATGCTTAACTAATTTGGATTTTTTTTTAACTTTTTGATGTTTTCTGGACAGTTTTTTTATAGACTATAACATTTGTCGTTTTTGATGAAATTTTGATGAAAAATTGCAGTTACACAAAATTCTAATCAATGTATTCAAATAATATTTATACAATACGTGTATAACATCTTTATATGTGTCAGAAATTAAAAGATTTGTAATACTTTTGAAAGTTTTTTAAATATGCCAAATTATATACAAAAACATGATTTTTTTAAAAATTAATAACTTTTTTTTCATAAAAAAACAATAAACTACATAAATATAAACACAGAGATTAGATTTTTATTCCTAGGGATCTACTTCCGGCTTTGTAAACTTCATTTCCAGTTTACTAATTATGCTATAACTTTGCTTCTAGATATCGTAGAAACAAAAGTAGTGTTTTTGGAATCTTAAATGTATGGGCTATAAAATAAAAGCATAAAAGAAATTTCCAAACTTTTCACCAAAACGGCGAATTTTGGGTAGTCACATACCTTAACCACAAAATATAAAAATGGAAGAATTTAATTTTTAATTTTCCATTTTAAAAATTTCACACTATTTTTTATTTTGTAATTGTGGAACACAAAAAACCCTAAATGTTTGCTTTTTACAAGTACACTTTGCGTGCTGTGAAGAATGTCTCATACATCTTAAAATAATTTCTTTCATGCTTACAACAAAATTTCATATTTGCAAATCTTTTTTAAATGGTTGGAGGATTTTGTGTGTGTGCATATATAGATGCACACAAAATTTGAAGCTTGGTGTCTAAATTAACTTTTACATTGCTATGGGGGCAGTGATAATATCGACTTTTTTGGAGTATCTTTCCATTTTCATTCCAAGCAACAAAACGCACATTGCCTTGCTCTAATCCCTGTTCTTTATCAGATATTTTTAAGAATCTAAAGTGGCCGCGGTAGCCGAGTGGTATAGGTATCGGATCGTGGCTGGCCTTGTCACGAGTTCGAGCCCAGTACCATTAAAGACCCGCCATGTAGGGGAACGATGCATGTTAAATCTGTCGAGAGCTGAAACGTCCTCCCGTTGGTGTGGTGGGGTAGTTAGGAGAGGGGGGTGCCAGCTCAGGTGTCGTCCACGTCACTTGACCATGGTTCGAAATTACGTGGTCCGTCGCCAAAAGCCCTCGTGTAGCTGAACAGTGCGACGTTAAAATTCACTCACTCATTCAAGAATCTAAATTCCTACCTTCATTGAAAAATTCCCGCCTTTACCACAAAGAGAATTCCGGATGAGAAGTATTCCAGCCCCATGGACAAACTGCATCTCTTAAAAACACAAGATCTGATAGTCTATTGATTGAATATTAACGTCGCACTGTTCAGCAACACGAGGGCTTTTGGCGACGGACCACGTAATTTTGAACCATGGTCAAGTGACGTGGACGACATCTGAGCTGGCACCCCCCTCTCCTAACTACCACACCACACCACGGGAGGACGTTTCAGCTCTCGACAGATTTAACGTGCATCGCTGCCCTACACGGCGGGTCTTTAGTGGTACTGGGCTCGAACTCGTGACATGGCAAGCCACGGTCCGATACCTATACCACTCCGCTACCGCGGCCGATAGTCTCTCTAAGAATTAAAAATATTTGCAGAACTAAGATAGAAAGAAGAAAATATCAGTGCCCGTACAGCGTACTTGCAAAACGGTTGTGGACAGCTTTCGGTAGCCCGTACGGTGTACAGGCACAGTACAATTAATAGTACAATTTTCCCTGTAGTAGCAAAGATTTTTATTAGTCCTCCCAATAGTATTGTATTGCATTGTATTGTATATATAATTACATATTTCGTACATTTCTCAAAACACTTTAGTTATTGTTTTAATATTGATATCGACGTTATTTTTGTGGAACGAAAAAATCCGTAATTATCTTAGGGTTCTTTCTTTGCTAGAGAATTAGTCTCACGAAAAATTATTTAATCTCCAGTCTTTTATACTTTCTTTTTACTGCATTTTTAGTAAAACCAAAGTGTAATGGAATGCTTAATCAGTTCAAAATAAAAAGCTGATTGCTTTTGTAAAACCATGATTCATTTTATTCTTTGCTTCCTAATAGTGGGTTTGAATCCTGGTGCCACTGAAAACTCGCCGTGTAGAGATACTGATGCGCCTTAAATCTGACGAGACAGAAAGTCTTCTCGTGGTATGGAAGTTTGGAGAGTGGGTTATTAAGGCTGTTTTCGCGCCATATACACAAGAGCGGGAACTTTACGCGGAGCACATTTTCGGACAGAAAAAATGCCTCAATTTTCATAAAAATTTATGACATTGTAACTCATGCATTTGTTTATAATAATGGTGTTTTTAAAATTTCGAAATATTTCATAAATAATTTTTTTTTTTTTTTAACATGTAAAAGGAAAGCTCGTTTAGCATTATGGTATAGGAGAAAAAATGCGAAACTTATTTTATAAAAGAAATGTGCCAACTCGGATAAAAACGAGTAGTATGATGAAATAAGCGATTCTCTACAGGATAGTGAGGCCAGAATATAATATTAATGTTTAAGTACTTTTATATTTGAAAAAATATTCCGAATTTGGGTCCTATTCTTTAACATTAGCCGAAAACAGTCTTAATACAGATGTCCTCTTTCCTGGTCGTGGTGACGAGGTCTTTCGCCAATACCCCTCTCGTTGCTTTAGGATCCAATGCTTATAACCAATCAATTTAGTAAAAAGTAATAATTTAAATCCTATATTTCTAGTGCATTCGTTTTTCTTCAACCCTTGAACTCCCTAGTTAACTGTCTTGCAAAAGCAATTCTGAATCTTATTATATTGCTGAATTGCTTTAAAATATGACCTTCATTATGAAGGAAAGCAATGCAAGTGGAAAACAATACGTGCATCAATATAATGAATAGCTGAAAGACCTGTGTCATCTGGATTTTCTGTTAACTGATGCAATGTTGCTTATTATCTGGTTCGAAAGATTAGTTGAAGTATAGTATTGCGTGTAACTTTTTACTGTGATTCATTTATTTTACTATTTTAATGAAGTATACGTTTATTATGCGTGATTTGAATTGTATTTGTCTTGGAAAAATACCTAAAGTAATGTTCTCTTTTTGTTTTTTTCCCCCGTGATATTACTTCTTGCATTAATCACAGCATTCTTACAATTCCTTTGAAAATATCTTGATGGAAAAGGTTTTCTTTTTGCAGAATTCTTTGGATTTTATATTTAATTGGCATCACATTTCTTTCAGGGAAACAGTGAACTAATCAATATCCTCTTATACTGCTTATTATTGGTAGGCTTTTTTTTTGGGAGAGGCTCATCTGCTTGCCTTTCGATTGTAATGAACGCTGTATGATTGCCATTAATTTTGTTGCTTGTTAATAATTGAATTTTGTTTGTTTGAATTAGAAAAAGAACTCATCTAGGATAAAAAGACTATATTTGCTGATTTTTATACATTTTTTCTCGTCCTATTCATATTCGATAAAAAGGTATAATATTCTAAATTTTCGATCCGATGTATTTTATTCCCGGTTAAAAAGGAATAATTAAGTTTTTAGATCCTCCTTTAGCCATTATGGATCTGGGAAAAATCGATTTATCTCTTTAGTTTTTCTTATGATTACTTTCTTATTGGTTTTGGTGTTCATGCCTTCAAATGCATGGTTCAAATCCCTGTTAAAACATGGATGTTTAATATCTGAACAGTTCTTGAGAGGGGGGGGGGGGTTAGAATCTATTATATAACGTAAAGTCTTCTATGGTAGTGATTATTGATGTAAGCGTGTATCTCTATTCTGTGGTCGCGATAGTTACGCGGTCTTGGTTTTGAACTCTCGTGTCCGAGTTTCTTTTGAGAAGTGGATCCGAGTCGTGGTGCCACTAAAGACTCGCTGTGTTGAGGGGCTGATACACGCTAAATCTATCTGGGATCAATGTCCTGACGGTTGTTTGATATGGAAATTTGCAGAATGGGGGGCTTGTTCAGGTGTTGTCCTTGTCACTTGATTGAGGTTTAAAGTTGTCGAGAGTTTGTCGCTATACAACTTTCTTTAATCGTTTGATTCCAGTAAAATCTCTCTTGTACCTTTGTTAAAGTATTCATGCTGTTCTTAAAGAGGTTCATGAGATATTCTTTAAGGATATTCTAGACCTCTTTGAGGACTTCTAGAAATTTACTACCTGGCCAGTTTATACGTTTTCCCATCGTCGTTCTCCCATTTCCAGTATAGAACCCTATAGCGAATATTGAGATAATCCCGTATTGTCCAATAACGTTTTGCTGCTTGACTACACGCAGATATTTCTTCTGTGTTGATCAAGAGGTTGAGCTCAATTTTCATTCCAATATGAGCTCGATATTTTCATCTTCCAGTGGAATTTCTTTTTTAATCGGAAAGATTGTTTTATCCGAGGGTTTAGAGTTTCAATGTTTTTTTGATCTTCGTAACAGATGTTGTTGTTGTTTGTTTTCACTCAAATATATTGTTATCTGTGCAAAACTTTTCTTCCACCCACAATATTAGCAGGCTTCACGGCAAGGTCTTGATAAAGCTTCTGTATTTCCATGTGGCTGTAATTTTACAATGTGACTCCTCAAAACCAAGTTCGTGAAATCTTTGAATCCATCTTGCTAATTGACATTCAGTTCCATTTTTCAGAAGCGCGGTTTGTTTGTTTAGTAAATTTTCGGCCATAGAGATAATAATGGAGAAGTTATCTTACTTAAATTATATGACTTTAACTCTGACAAACAATATTTTTAGGCTATACAATACAGTCGGACCTCCATTGTACGAACCTCTATTGTGCGAATCTTTCTTATTCCTGGAACCAAACAAATAAAGTATATTGAAAATGATTATGTATTTAACGAATTTTCCACATAACGAACTTTTTTCGGGATTTAGTGACTTTGTTAAATAGAGAAGTCCGACTGTAATGTCTTGCCGTTTTCCCAATGTTTTCGTTGTAATAGATAATTACTCGTGGAATTACTGTTGAAGACTTAAGATGATTGTTCTTCTACAAATTCGGTTTGTTAAGCTTAGGATTAGTCAAAATTATTGCCTTTGTCTGTTGAATCCCATTTCACATTCATCAATTCAAATAAAAGTCCTGGTTTGATTGAATTAAGGGTCTTGCCACTGCCGCGTATAAGTGAAAAGAAACTTCGAAGGTCATGAACGTTTTCATTTGTGGCGATTCTTTCAATACATTGGTCTTTTTAGGATCGGTTCGAACACCATCTTCTGATATAATATGCCCAAGATGACGAACTTCTCAACAAAAGAATCGGCATTTCCTTGCTTTTTTAAGGCTGTCTTCGGTAAAAGTAAGAGAGCTCTAACTAAACGCGAAGCACATTTTCAGACAGAAAAATGACCCAATTTCAATGGAAATTTGCTATATTATAACTCGTACCTCTGTAACAATATAGTGTTTTTAAAAATTTCAAAATATTCCGTGAATACTTTCTTTTTTGTTTTAATACGTGAAGGCAAAGCCCATTTAACATTACGGTATAGGATAAAAAATGCGAAACACATTTCATACCATAAAAAATGAATCAACTCGGTTAAAAATGGGAAGTATGATAAAAAATGCTGCTCTCTAAAGGATAGTGAAGCCAGAATATCATATTAATTTTTCGTTTCTTTTATATCTGAAAAAATGTTCCTAATTCGGGTCCTATTCTTTAACATTAATCGAAAACAGCCTTAATTTGAAATTTAATTTCTTCTGGGTATGTGACTATTTTCCGAGAATTATTTTGGAGATGCTTTAGGGTAAAAATAAATTTTTTTTTTTTTTTTTTTTTTTTTAAAGGCGTTTTTAATTCTATCCTTTAGAAAGTGTAATTTTGCTTTGTTTTTACAATTTTAATTTGAATACTGCCAAGATATTTTCATGGATGTTTATTTTCTGTGTTTCATTTTAGGCATATAACTTAAGGTAATTCCAGAAATCTTAGGTTGTACCTTTTTGATAAATGAAGTATTTCCATTTGTAATTTATGACATAAAATTTCAAAAAAGTGTATAAATTCCTGTTGAATGTTAAATGAGATCAGTGGGAAGTCTCACTAAAAGAGCGAGTTTTCAGTTTAATATTTGTTAGTTTTATTTATAATCACATATACTTAAATTCATAAGTAGCGCGCCTTAGTCAACAAGTAATTAATATAACTGTCTCGATTAATCACAATTAATTTGTTTTTCTTTTAAGACTTTCATTTTTTTCTCTTTTAATTTTGGAAAACATTTTATAGGATGAGTAAAACAAATATAATTGTTCAAAATGTGCCCTCTCTTCCCCCGAATATATTAAATTTTTACTAGATTTCTAATCCCAATTCTAAACTACATGGACCGACACACATTCTCGATTGCACTCTGACCACAAGAGCGGTATTTATTAGAAATTGATGAAGTCAAATAAAAAGGTAAAAAAATTGAGGTCTTTTCTCCTATGAGAGTTTGATTTTAAAAGGAAAGTCATGTAGTGTGTAATATGAATAAAAGATAGGAACTATATTTTTGCACAAGATAATTTCCAGTAGAAATAGAAATTACTAAAAAATTAAATTTTCGTGTAAATAAGAAAAAATAATTTAATTCAATGAATTTATATGATATAATTTTTATGCCAAGGTGCCCAAATGTGTGTTTTGAAATTACATTCTGGTTTGATTAGTTTAAACTTTTTTGATGTATCTCAGTCTTTTTTTATTTGCATCTACTACATATTCGACCTGAACTTTCCTGCCTCATCACATTTGGGAAATTTTAGGGTCCAGT